>JAUEJL010133297.1:0-11167 GCA_032274825.1 Drosophyllum lusitanicum | reverse complement strand
GGGGTGGCCGGGGTGTGGGTGCGTTTTAGAAACATAATTATATAAAGTTTTAATACAAAAATGAATAAAGGGTATTTTGGTCTTTTGATATGATTCTATTGCAATTCATTCAATAAATTTACAAACAAACACAAAATATGATTGGAATGGATTCAATTATATATACTTTTCAACGAAACAAACATGAACAGGAATTTAATTCCTTAAGAATTTAGTTCCTATAGGAATTGAATTCTTTAAGGAATTCAATTTCATTCCTTTGAATTCCGTGAAACAAATGCAGCCTTAGAAACTAGTATAATACCCGTATGTTGCTCGGATATATAAATTTAATGTTTTTTTATATGAAGAAACTTCTGCTATCATTTTAAAAAATATTCATCACATAATCAAAGTACTTTGTATTTTTTATTATTCACCGAGTAAACCAACATAAAAGCACTATATACTTAAAACCTTATAAGAAGTAATGAGCCATTAACATGAATGTTAGGCAATTAATACCATCATAAAAATGGTTACATAAAAATTCTTGAAACATGTGTCGGATATAATTCTTGAAACTAATAAAAGAAGAATGAAGAATGCAACCCGTGAGAAAAAAAATTAAAGCATAAAAATGCCCCTTAATTGGTCGATGATTTTCCATTAACACAAAAAGCTCTCAATTTTTGATCCACGACTCCTATAAAAACTTTAGAGACGAGAGATCACCTAAAAACTCAAGTATTAACAGAATAAGGCTTGAAGGTGAAAACTTAAAAGTATGAAAATATATTTTCACTTTTGATCTCTATTGATACTCTTGGGTTCATGAATAATGTGAGTTAGACATGCATTTCACATACAATTACAATACAGATGAATTGAAGAAAAAAACAAAGTAGTTGATGTTGCAAAATAGTCAAGTTACGTAAAATAGATTGATTTGGGTAAGACTGACCCGTAAACATTTATACATGTATTTATATTTCATTATTAATGTATTAAATATGATCGATGTATAAACTATATTCTTGAAAAAAAAAAACCCTGAGTCTTTAAGTCCATAAATTGAACAATTTTTATCATTGTGATATTTAGAAGTATTTTAAAATATATAGTTCAAGAATTATATGGTCCAGTAGTTTTATACTACACATTACTCCATGATAAGTTCAATTTCCCAATTTGTTCCATATAAACCCACTGATCACAAAATAAATCTATTTTAATACTGTTGTAATAAAACATAAATGAATAACTAAAAAACAAACGGGCAAATTCAATAATACACCAATGAATATAAGAAGTAAAAGCCAGCTCTCTACTTCTAGAATCTTATTAAAGCAATATATCAAATATTTTGTAGGCATTAAACTTATATCTAATAACATCAGCATAATAGTCAAAATTCAATGAAACCAAACTATTATTCCAAGAAGAGAGATGATATATCCTCCTACTTCATCCTCCTACTTCATCCTCCTACTCACAAGATCAATACAAGTGTCAAAATCAATGGATGAGGTGAGGCAAGAGAATTAGTGGACTCCACATGTCATCTTGTGGTAAGTAGGAGGATAAAGTAGGAAGATATATCATTTTTCTTCCAAGAATCAATAGTCAAAACGATAGATTTCACATATTCTCCTGCCTCTTCAATTTTTTTCCTTTAGCCAAAATATAATAATCAGATTCAATAAACTCATAGAGAAAATAAAGAGTTCCGTTTGAGTTATTTGATCAAACAACTATTATGAAAGAAAAATTCTAAATCGAGAAACGAAAGAAACACAAAAGAATGTGAAACGAACCAGATAAGATGGTTAAAATTGTTCACAGGTTGGAGGGAGAAGACGGAATTTCACTGTTGCTAAGGTTGTACTTGGAAGGAACTGTTCGTTGTTGTAAAAAATGAAACAGTAGATTTACGCGGCATATATTGTGTTTGGTTATGATTCGATTTGATCAGATTAACATTATCCCAAATTCTGGTCAAGCTAGAGCATTGACCAAGTAAAACTGAATTAACACGACTTAGATTTAATATGAATCTGATTGGATGATCCTAGAATATTAACTTGTTTACTTACCCATAACAATAGATATATATAATTCTTGTTAATAAAATAATAGCCAATTTGGTACAAGATAAAAAGTAAAAAAAAGAAGTATTTAAAAAATAATAATAACCATTTAAGTTTCTCCATTGTTATGAGTATTTATCTGAACCAAAGGTCTCTTTGTCTAGTGATACTAATATGTTGTTAAAGTGTCTCTTCCTCCTTAAGACTATATTCAAATCTCATTGTATACATATATGTAGTTTAGTAAGATGTACGCATTTGCTATTAGAAAAAAGTAATTTATTAAAAGCAGAGAGAAGTACATATAAAGTTCATAACTCAGAAGCCAAACAAAAGTACGATTGGTTCACATTCTTTAGTATCATCGATGAAAGAGTATATAGAAATTATCAACGTGGAACTCCGATTATGGAATATTTTCATTATAATATTTCAACTTTTATGGCATTCATACAATCAATCGATCAAATTTAGAATAAATATTTTTATTATTTATTATCTTTCTCCTATTTAAAAATTTCACGATGCACTCAAAGAGAATTTTGGTGCATCTTGCCGTAATCGCCCCTTTCAATATATATTCTTAGCATTGTTTTTCCTTACAAAAATTAAGCATATTTGTTGCTTTTCATTCTCCCCTTTCGCACTAAAACTCCAATGGCCGAAGATAGTAACAGACTTTTAACCGAAGTGTATGTTATTCTTCTTATTATTGCATGTGGAGCTTTAGTGATTGCATGTTATCATTGTATCTCGATGTTATGGTGGGATCTACATCACCCAAATAGACGACGACGTGGGCCCAGAGAGATACAATTACAAGGAAATGATGTAAGCACCGACAATTCTATGGCTGGGCTCATCCCGGCTCATAAACACAAGAAAGTCATGGGCTCAGAGGATGAGGAGCCCATGTGTGCTGTATGTCTAAGTGAGTTTGAGGAAGGAGAAGAGGTACGGACTTTGCCTGATTGTATGCACTCTTTTCATGTCCCTTGCATCGACATGTGGTTGTACTCGCATCGGAGTTGCCCCATTTGTCGAGTGGATGCAATCACTGTAGCCCCGCCTTCGGTTGAGATTATATATATAATTGATCCACAACCACAACACGAAGAAGAGGTAATAATACCACAAGATCCAGATGTTCCACGAGATATAGTCCTACAAAGTAGGGCTCTTTGATGGCAACAAAATGTTTTAGGATACTCATTTTGGTTAGTTTGTGTTCGACTTTTTTTGGTGTTGGTTCGACTTTGAGTTTGTTTTGTGCAACACAAACCTTTTACATAAAATCTAACTTGCAAAAGTTTATTTAGATACAAACATATCACAAATCATACCTTAGAGAGTCTGTAGTGGGAGACTGGGAGTGTAGTGACCACTATATAGTGGTGAGTGTGGAGACCCATGGGAGGCTACATGGTGTGTTGTTTTTACCTTTTCTAGTTTGTTTATTAGAAGTTGATTGGTGGGTTATTAGGTATCTTAGCGTTAAGATTCGGTGTGATAAATGTGACCACTAAATATGCAGCGTTGTAGGAATGTAATGCAAACATGGGGTGTGCGCTGTGGTGAGGATGTAAGTACTAGTGCAGGCGGTGCTTTTATATCAAATTATATCAATTTTAGGTCTAGTAAAAGCTATACTCCATAACTTATCACACATAAAAAAGAAAGTCCATGGTTTAAAATATAAACCCGACTCGAAGATTTTTGTGCTAATTTGAGTTCGTGTCTTGATTTTAGGATGTAATACGAGTCCTATATGATATTTTTTGACTCGTGAGTTAAAGATATATATATATATTTTTCCTATTTTGTGTGGCTTTGATATGTAAGGATAAGTTCATCTTAAATGACTTGAATGTAAAAATAAGTTTCTTAGTTAATTTATTTCTCTTAAGGACTTTATCTTTTACCTTTCACAAGTAGTAGCTTTTCTTTATTAAAAATATGTACCATCTTAAAATCTAATTTTCCATGTGTCTTTTTTTTAATACCTTCACTAATAAAAGAAGTTAAAAAGAAAATGTAACAGCAGATATTGGGGCTTAGTGTTAGTGGACTGTGGTTTTCATCATTTGGGCTTCATCAGGTATGGCCGTCTTAAGTTTCCTCTATACAAGTCTGGCACTGGTGAGTGAGTAAGAAAAAAGGTTAATTTTGTATATACTTTTATTAAATATTAAAATTAAAATATATTATTTTTTCAGTTTAATTTATATATATCTTATATACCCTTCTTAATCTTTCAAAATATCATATTTGTCCAAGTCACCTTTTTTTTAATCAATTTTTAATCATTTTAAAATATCACCTATACTCTTAATATTCATATTTATCCAAGTTATATATTATACATATACGATTCTATTAATTAATTTGGATGATCGAGTGCGGTTCATGCATGTGTGTGTGTGTATATATCATGTAATTAACGCACCAATCAAGGTACCAATTAAGAAAATCATTATTATTTTAATCAATTTTAATTCCTTAAAACAAAAGAATTACGCATGATATATATACGCATGATATATATACGCATGAACTGTACTCGATCATCCAAATTAATTAATAGACTTGTGTGTGTGTGTGTATATATATATATTGGATAAATATGAGTAGTAAGGGTATAGCTGATGTTTTATAAATAGATTTAAAAGAGGGGTATAATAGTCATTGAATTATATTTTATAATTATAATTTATTTAAAATGATTAAAAATCGATAAAAAAGGTGATTTGGACAAATATTATATTTTGAAAGCATAAGAAGGGTATATAAGATGTTTATAAGTTAAACTAGACAAATAAGATATTTTGTTATTTAATAAAGATATTTTGATGTTTAATAAGGGTATATAAGATATTTTGAAAGCTTAAAAAGGGTATATAAGATATTTAGAAGTGAGAAATATCAAATCGAAATCAAATAATTATTTTAAAAACTGATAATTTGGTTTTTATTTTTCTAAAAAGTAATTTATGTGACTCGGTTTTTTTGGTTTCTATTTAAAATGTTGGACTTAAAACAAAACTAAATCACGCGAATCATTTGAAGGTTTTATGAGTTTTTTTTAATTATGTTCAAACTTATTGTTTTCTTTTATATAATATAATAATTTAAAAGTTATTTGATATATTTTTACCTGTTTAATCATCTATATTTCTATATCTTCGTCTCTCTCTATATATGAGAGTGTTTATGCGAGAAACATTATTTTTACGAAAAGTACAAGAAACAATCATGACCTTTTATTTGTATTTGATCCAATGACAAGGATTAATCATATTTTTTTTAATTTTAAAAGGCATAATGATAAACTAAAATTTTCTCTTTCCAATCTACTCTCTCCAAATTTTCTCTCTTAAATTTTTTTAGATAATAAAATATATTAGAAATTATTTACAAGTAAACTATTAATTTTACAGTGTTCATTAGTGAATTCTTATTTTTTTTTGGTTTTATTTTGTTATTTCTTTACGGTGTGTATTATGTTCACTAGTGAACACATATTGATTAGTGAATACAATTGTTTTTTATTCGCTTTAACGTTTAAGGTTTTTATTGTTTATAAGTACACTAATTTTTACTATTGAATTATTTAAATTCAATAAAACTTTTAATTATTCCCTCTTTTCTGTCAAAATTTCTTTCTAGTTTAAAGCTAAAAAACCTACAGATCCAATATCCAAAACTATTCTTTATGTCTATGTTCACTAATGAACTCTATAAAAAAATGAAACATCTGAAATAACTTGAGGAAAAAGACCAGTGTCCACTGGTGAACAACATATGTTCACTAGTAAAAACTAATTAGTAACTAAGAAGCTATTTTCCTTTGAAGAAGTAACAAGACCAAAAAGTTATTACTTAAAACCACGAAACAAAAAAAAGTTTTAAAAATCAAATAATAGTTTCTTTATATATCGATTAAGAAATTTAAAATCATAACCAAAACCATAGAAACTAAAATTACTCACAAAACACTAAAAGTAACAACTCTCAAACTAAGCTAAGACTAAAAACAAGAAATATGAACATTTTTTTAAGTGTATACAAGGGATGTGTTCTTACCTGTAACACCTAATTAAAAAACAGAAACATAAAACAACACATGAATCTACCTTCAGTTTCTTCACAAAAAAGCAACACTTCAAACATCAAAATTGTATGTACTAATCCATTTATTATCATAGTACAAAAATAAGATATGTTCTTGTAAAGAGAACCATGTGATTTGAACAACAAAAAACAACATCAAATCAATTTGAGAGATGAGATAAAGTCACTGGCAATGATGGTATGGTGTTCCTTTGAAGGTAGCTAGGAGGTTCAATTGATGGATGATGATTAGAAACGAGATAGTGGTGGATCTTGTTAGAAGGAAGAAACCCATTGTGAGGAGGAGAGGGCTCCTACTATCGTTGCACATTTGGCTTTGAGTCAAGAACTAAAAAACCCTAATTTAGAAGTCTACCATGAAATAGAAAAATCAGGCGATAGAAATAGATGTTTGGCGGCATACATCGAAAAATAGATCTTGCAGAGTATAAAACACATGCAATTGTGTGGCGACAGAATATGTGGCTGGTGTATTAGCATAGATGTAGAATGCGGCGATCCATTTTGTGGTGCGTTGGTGGTGTTGTTGCAGATGTGGCATTGACCGTGTTGCTGCAAGGAGCGCTGTTGAGACGAGAGAGGGAAGAAAGAAGGGGAGTTGGTAGGTTGGTTCTTGTGGACGTAGCTTTTGAAGATTAGAAAGGAGATCATTTTAATTTTGGGTGTGATGCTATTTATGTATGATGGATAGAGATATGTTGGTGATTTAATTAGGTTTAAATTTCTTTGAGATAAAAAGACTTTTGTGTCCTTTTTGTTTTGATTTCAACCTCCTTGATATTCACAATAATTACAAAAATACCATACTTAATCTTAGCCATTAATTAAACGATTTAAAGTTTCTAAAAACTTTTTGTATTTCTCGTAAAAATAATATTTCTCGTATAAACCTCTATCTCTCTTTCTCTCTCTGTATATATATGTATATATGTATATATGTGTATTTATATATATGTATATATGGGGAGGTTTATTGTGATAATGGGTATTTAGATGAGTATATGAGAACAAATCGTAACCATCAATTAGATATTGATATATTAGATTTAACGGTCGCAATTCACATATTAAAATTCATGACCATCGCAATTTATGGTTGAGTAATGAATAAAATGAAGGGTCAAATATAGACCACCTGATCAAATCAAATGAAGAGCCAAAATTAAGTCTCTCATTCTCACCTACGAGAACTGTAAAAACTGTTTGTAATATCATTACTGACTCATTAATAGGGGCATTTTGGTCATTTATATATTTTTTCAACTGTAAATTGCGTCCGGGTGAGCCGTCATTAATGTGCGAGGTTTGATTTGCCCAAAATACCGCTCATTAATGAGCCAATCATTAGCCGTCAAAATTATTAGACATTGATTTATTTTAATCAAGGGTCAAAATTGGTTAAATATGTCAACGTCAGCATTAGTTAGGAGGAATCCAAGTGGAAAGAAATAAGAGGGGGACCAAAATAAATGATTACTGTAATACCCTTAAAAAAGAGTGAACATATAATACGGGAGATGATTTGTACATAATATTTTTTGGTCTTATACACCAAAAAGTGTGTAATTAAACCATAATGCCCCTAAATATATGGATGATATTATTTGATAGTGTGTTTATAGGGACATAAAAATCATAATTGTTGTGTATGACAAATTAATGTTGTGTACAAATCACCTCCCATATAATATACACTTCTTGCTTCCTAGTTTTTTTATTTTAATATCCTTCTCTAGATCTTGATCCTATATATGGATGTGTAAAATTATTCAAAAGATTAGCAAGAAGTAAATTAAGTGTTCATCTTCATTATAATATTCATATACGATATGAGGTGATCATTCCCTAGATTAGTGAGAAGTTTATATTTAGAAAAATTATATATCCTCCTACTTTATTTTTTTTATTCACCACAAGATGACATGTTGAAGTCCACTAATTCTCTTTCCTCACTTTCTTTATTGATTTTGACACTTGTGTTGATCTTGTGAGTATAGGGATAAATAGGAAGTAAGAGAATATATCATATCTTTTATAGGTAAAACACTACCTTTACTTGTGAGAATATTAGACGTGATCACTATCTTGTTTACTTCTCTTGAATTTGGGTAGTAAATGAATTTTGGCATGTTTACTTAATTTTTCTTGTAAAATAAATATATCGAATCACATAGAAACGAAATACGAATAAATAATAGCGACGAGAACGTCAAGATTTAATGTGAAAAATCTTTTACTAGAAAAAATCACGGACACAACCGATAATATAACTATATGGAAAAATATAAGGAGGTTACAACAACGCAAATAATCAAAATATAACTTAAACATGCGAATAACAAAGGAAAGCTAACAAAGTAAATTATTGGTCTCTACAAATAATAATAAATCTCTATCATTATACATAAAACTTTGGCGACAGAAAAATATATATATGTTACGTACGACACATAAAAATATGTGTATATATATACTCTAACTTAAATTTTAAAAGCACCCTAATTTGGATGATGATATGCTCTCTCAAATGTGAGTCTCACGGCTCCTAACTAACTAACATACATACATACATACATAATAAAAAACTAACTCTAATATTAATTAGAGTCATAATCTAATTCGTAAAGTAAATGGCGAATGACTCACTTAGCCAAATTCGGATTATATTCAACAATCTACACCTTATACGAATTTGTACTTGTAGCTAATAAAAAGATAAAAATCATTATGTGCAAAGCTCAAAATCATTATGTACCAACAATTCTTTGAAATTAGATTGTTATATAAACCAAGCTTGAGCATAGCTCAAACTTAGTTGCTGGAACATTAGCGATCAAAACCTCTGCATAAAAGTTTTCTTCAGCAATACAAGAAGTGTTCAACTCGATTAGAGTTGCTTTTGAAATCTTTAGATCTCTTACCAGGATACTAGTACTCTTTATTTCTTTAAGATTAAAAGTACTCAAAGAAATATAATTTCCTTATTAAACATGAAACTGGAAGAACATCTAACAAAGGTCTAGTAGCACCATCATACATCTTGACCTGGATTGAACCAATTCCAACAATTTTATATGAAGAATTATCTTCCATCAACATGGAGCCTTCTTTTAAAACTTCTTGTAAAAAAATATTAGATAAATAAATATGAATATGAGAGAGAGAGAGCGCCTTACAATCTTTTCTTTCTGTCTCCTAACCTGACCAAGCCGAGTGCATCTTTTCAAGACCTAATAGCGCATCATCAAATATAATTTGAGCCAATATCGCTCGCATCTTCAATTGCCATAAAGAAAATCTTGTATCTTAGTCCACCAGCGGAAAAATGTATTTCAGAGTAATCATGTCGATATCAAACCCAGTAAATTGAAAAAGGGTAACCAGAAAACAATGTGGCTCCGATACCACTTGTTGTAAAATAAATATATCTAACCATGTAGAAATAAAGTACGGATAAATAATAGAAACAAGAACGCCAAGATTAACGTGGAAAAACCCTTTACGGGAAAAAACCATCGGCACAACCGATGATATCACTATATGGAAAAAAATGAGAAAGTTACAAAAACGCATGTAATCAAAACATAACCTAAACCTGTTGTTAGTCCCGGATTAAGTACACAACAATAAATGTTTGTAGAAGGGGTGTTAAATACAAAAATAAGCTTTTTAAATTTAAATACACCCACTAATACTTTTAATATAATTCTTATTGATATGAATAAAAAATTATATGTACAAGGAAACGAAAATTTCAAATACAATAAAAGGTGGAAACTAAAATGTCTAACACATAGACAAGCTTATCTAAAAACAACTAATGTTTCAAGAGGTTCAACACGTGGACAAGTTTTCTACATGTTGCCAACTCTAAAACTTGCTCTTGCTTAAAAGCTTCGAACTTGTTCTTCGAGTGTTCTGGAGGTGTAGTGCAGTGTATTTTGCATGTTGAGAATGTAAGGATATATATAGAAATTCAGCAAGAAAGTTGGAAGGGGTGTTGGGAGACAATGTGGTAGAGAGAAAATAATATTTTAATCATAAAGTAAGTGAGTGAAAAAGTACACCCGCTAACAATATAATTGTAACATTTGTAAACCCGGCCTAGTTGTGGGAGGGTCAGAGGTAAGTGGATCGTACTTGTTTGCGAGTACTTATGATTAATTATATGAATAAGTGATTACTTGTTATCGCATGATGAAATAAAGTTGGATTAGTACGAGGATTAGATAATACCTCGATGCGTATTAATTAATTGAAAGAATTAATTAATTGGGATTAACTAGAAAGGAAAATATTAATTTGTAATTGATTAAATCAATTAGTAAATTGATTGTTATATATATATATATATATATTTATATGTGGAAAGATATATACTGGAAAGTATATGTAAAGATGTATGTATGTATGCAAGTATGTATGGTTGTATGTATGCTTGTAGTTATGGATAAGAATTGAAGTTACACCTCTTGCTTGGTTTTGTGGAAATTGTATACGTGGGTTATGCATGAGTTTATCTGATCATTTGTGTTTCAAAGAGAAAAGTGAAGTGTGTGTTTAAGCAAAAAAAAACCTCTCGTTGAAGAAACCAAGTTGTATACTTGAAATTGAGGATTGAAGTATTGTTGATTGTTAAAGCAAAACAGAGGTTAGTTTGTGATTATAACATGTTTAGTAACTACTTGGTATGTTTTTCTGATGAAATATATACATACATGATGAAAGACCATTGATGGAGCTTGAAGCTCCATACTTGGTAAATGGGTTTTGTGAGTTTCGAAGTTTTAATTGGATTTGAATAGTTCTTGATGTTGTATACATGTTATATGAAGCTTGTATATGTATTAGAAGTGTTTTAGAATGAATTCAGACTTAAATATTGGATTTTGTGAATTTTGAGTCGGCTGGATTTTTGGAGAAGATGATGCAGGTGAAGTCGCGACGCGACGCGTCAATTAGAGGGA
>JAUEJL010133286.1:0-11167 GCA_032274825.1 Drosophyllum lusitanicum | reverse complement strand
TATCAAGCCAGATGGAAGCATGCATGTTGAAGATCATGGAGTTGGAGTAACCATGATCTAAAGACTAGAATCCAAAACATCCTTTGCTTTGCCATCTTCACATTCCATCAAACTTTAAACACTGCGTGCATTAACCACTTTGTCCTATATATGAAGATACCATGAAACTCTGTGGCCTAACAGATACTTTCTTTAGAACTCATTCCCTAACAGTACCCGGTCAAGGTTCTTCTTTTCCCATGGTAATCAACTAATCCAAGAGTTCTTTTCTGATGGTAATTGTGAGGTTCTACCAGTTGAGCCGGTAGCAAGTAATTTAGATTTACCAAAGCGCTTATATATATTCTAGTGGTATCGATCAAGGTGTTGGAAGGTGTTCCCCATGGCCTATGGTCATGAGTTCAAGTCCCACTGTGGACAAAAGGTGTAGATTTAGTAGTAGATTAGTGTGTGCGTATGTTCTGCTGTTAAAAAAAAAGTAATTTAGATTTTGATTATGGATAAAAATAATAAGGTTAAGTTAATATAAGTCTTATTAAAATAGTTTATAGGTTAAACTAACCATTATTAAATTTAAGGTTTAGGAGTTAAAACATATTTTACCTTTATTTTCTTTGAAGACCTTTGATTAATTGTATGACAATAAAAAAAGACTAATTAATCTTTTCTTAGCGAATTTTGAATAAATAACTAGATTAAATGCCTATGTGATACATGCATGAATTGGTTTAAAAATGATAAATATTAAACGTTAATAAAAACGTATAAATAATTATAAAACATGAAATAAAAGAGTGCTTAAAAAAAGGTGACATACAGTGTCAATACGCGGTGGAAGCGTTGACACGAGATGGAGGATAGACGTGATGGCAGAAATGTATTATGATTTGAAGAGAAATTATTGTATTTCTATTGATCATTATTGTTATAATTAGAAGCAATAAATTAATTATTTGTTGGTTATAACTAAAAAGAATTTTAACGGGTTATAAAATATTTTAAAATGATAAAACTAAGAATTTGATTAAATATGATATTTTGAAATGTTATAAAGGGTAAATATGAAACTTATAAATTAAGGTGGACAAATACGATATTTCAAGGTTTAAGAAGGGCATATATGAAATTATCTTTAACAATTTTAATTTAAATTAAAGAACTTTGACTTTTAAAAGTCAAAATCAAATTAAAATTCCAATTTAAATAAACGGTTAAGATTTAATTTTATCAAAATAAATAAATAGATTGTTTAACAAAGATAATCTAAGTTAGCCTTTTATTTATATTTAGTGATCCGGTGGGCTGTAACTATAGGGCAAATACTTCTATCAATAACTAGTACGATTTTAACCAATAATCGAACCAATACGAAATATACATTCCCTATTAATTAAGTATAATACACATGTATATTGTATCAATAATTACATTACAATTAATAAACATACATGGTAGGTCATAACTTATGATATGCACAAGAAAATCACTTCTCATACAAATAAACATGAGTATATAACCAAGCCATCTACAAAAACAAATATATATATATATATATATTGAAAAGATCATTTGAGAATCGTTTTTATTGCGAGTACCGTAAGAACCAATCTAGCCGTCCAATTCCCCTTCTTTCAATGTCATCACTCACCCATGAATTCATCTCATGCACCTTGCCACACTCAATCCCCACACTCTCCATTCATGAATTTCACTTACCAAATGAAAGGCTAAAATTGGTTTTCGCGGTACTCACAATAACATCGGTTCTCAAATGAACCTTCCCATATATATATGTGTGTATATATATAATGATTTTATTTTCTTATTTTCCCTCGAGAATCAAGAGTTTGCGTGAAGTGGTGCACCAACGAGCATAGTAAAGATGGAGATTAGGCCAATCAGAAGACGGGCAATGAGTGAAATGGTGAAGCCATAAAGACAACACCTTTTCTTGTTCTTCCTCATGTTTTAAGGACCCGATGAGCTCTCCCAACACGTTTTCAAGCTCGGTTTTATCATTAAAACTTAGCACGGGCGTGTCAATGCCATTGCTTGCTCCACACAAAAATGGTAGCCATGAGATTAGCATTTTCATTTTGATTTTTCTTAGTTCCTCCATACTACCCTCTTCTTCGTCTTCGCCTCCCATATTAGTCGCTTGCTTGAACAAGAACACTGCATCGGGTTTAGGGTTAGGGTGTTTATATAACACAATGTATTTCATGCATGAATATGAATACGAGATGATAATTTTGAACAATTTGCTAATAAATCAAGGTGAAATGTTAAGTAACGCCAAGAGTGTTTATCATAGATGTTGAATCATAAATGAAACACATTCTAATCATTAAATGTTTTTACTTAGTCCTTCATTTAAAATGCAGGGTTGAAAAGGGTTTAATGTCTAGAGTTTACACTTTATTTCGTTTTAATCGTTAACGTTCTTTTTGTTGAATAATTCAACGTTAACGTTTTGTTTGTTAATCGTTTCATCTTTTAGGTTTTATTTGTTTTTAGTTTTGTCATTTTGTTTATCATTAACTTGTTAAACAAGTAACGTATATATTTCTTTTTTTTTTCATTTCTTATTGAATTTTTTAATGTTTAACTAAAGAGATGAATGTTCATTTGAAGGGGATGAAGGTCATGAAGTGATTAGCTAGCTAAATCCGTTTTTCCATTCAATGAGCTTCACCCTAGGACCGACTCTGTTTGACTTGCCTAGCTAATGCTACCGTTGCAAGCAACCTCTCAAAGAATAGAGAGTGAACGACCCTCTGTCTAGTATTTAGATCAGTGATTCCGTTTGGTCGAGCCAGCTATCGAAAGTCTTGAAAGCAACCTTGCCCTCACACATTAACACTTAATCATACTAATTAAGTCTTAAATTTATTAACAGTTAGTCCTACTAATTGGAATGACACACACACACACGGGAAAGCGTTAAAAGAATAAGAAAAGAAAGATATTGTCAAATAATTATATGTTTAGATGAGACAATATCAAACTTCTCACACTTAACCTTTGTTTGTCCTCAAGCAAACCATCTCAAAAATTGATTAAACCAGGCCAATCAAATTCAACTCACTTGACCACGTGCAAACATCAAATACTCAAGATAAATGTCAAGAAATAACTCAACTCGGCAAGCACATATTACATCTAGATTCATGCACATGCTTTTGTATTGATCATCTCTAACTTTTCATTATTCTAAGTAATTTTCACCCTATACTGACCCAATCCTTTCAACTCAAAAATCACTCATTCTTGCATTCTGTGATTCATGCACATGCTTGTGTATTGTACATTCTTGCATATTACCTTCCTTCTTTATTGTTGATTTCTCAAATTCCTTGATAAACACATTGTTGCTTCTCTCTTTCTTTTCTTTTTCTATTTTCACCAAATTGAACCATGACTTTCTAAGGGATCCATGTAGCGGACTTTCAGCCAACATATCTAGTTGGTCTTAGTTTGCTAGACTTGAAGGACTCCTCGGGTCTATGTTTCTGAATTCCAAAGGTCACATAATGATTGCATTAGGGACCATGCAAATTTCTAAGCGTGAAAAGGGGGTTAAATGCTTTAACCATTTGGTTTTCCTGTGAGCTCTATCTATCTACTTTGGTGCCAAAAAATTATAAGTAGACACTTCTCCCTTTGCGTGTTAAAGAAAATGTCGGGAAAAAGGATTCAACTTTAGTGGCGAGGGTATCTTTAGCTTTTGTGGTGCAATGTTTGTGGTTTTTCATTATTTTAAGAATTTTTAGCTCGTTGTCAATCCTTGATATTTCAGAAATTACAAAAAGTTTTGCATGTTGCATATGACAAATCCTTTGGAAAATTTTAATGAGTGTGTTGAAATCCTAAGATACCAAATCTTGAGATAAAAGGATTCAACTTTAGTGGCCGGGGTATGTTTAACCAAAAATCCTTGAGTTTTTTATCTTAACATTTATCGGGTTATTTGTGGATACAGTTTGTGCATGTTCTGAAATTATGACTTGCATGTGTATTTCTTCTATTATATTATTTGCTTGTTCTGATATTATAACGTTTGCATGCAATATGATAGACAGTTTTGATTACTGAAATTACTCGGTAATACCTTAGATAAAAGTTGGAGACCAACTTACCAAGCAACAAATGTTAGTGTAGGTTGAGACAATACGAATAGTTGAGTCATAGATTAAATCATAATCAAATTAGTAGAACTTATGGTTGTTGGTTCGGACTTCGGAAGGTTTTAGAAACCTAGCATAATATCTTTGATTACTATTTCAAACTTCAGAAATTGTTTTCCAATTTACTTTTTAAGTCAATCAACCTTATACTTTGGTAGCGGTTAGTTGCTACAACTTAAAAAACCCTATTTATTTTCAAAGTATTTTTAGTATAGCTAGTAATAATCTTGATAGTATAATCACGTAACTATTCCCTGTGAAGACGATCTCAATCTTATCGGTTCACTGTTATACAATCAAGTGCGCCTGCTTCTGAGTATGTCAGTCAATTAGCAGAATTAAGTGTCAAATAGATTTAAGATTGATATTCATGTATCCTAGCTCCAGCTGCAACTCCAACTAATCGAGCCAAACACACCCTATATCAATTTTGTTATGGTATTACCCACTTCAACCTTAATTTTATGTAGTGGTTATAATAGGTAATGATTTAACGCATTAGATTATTTTATTTTGTTATTAAATGGCATTTTTTATGATGACCAATGAGATAATGACAAGTTCTTCGGAAAGGGTATATATTCTTCTAAAATGGAATATCTAGTTTAACGGTCATAATATAGACAAATCACAAAAGTCGAAGGGAAAAAGCATCCTTACCGGTAAGCTTGACTAACGATCCTTGTAGCCGCAGCTGAGACGAGAGAGCCACAGAAGCCAACTTAGAAGCCGAAGCCCATTGACGAACAGCTTCATCAACGCTCCCACACGCCGCTAGTTTCTCCGCTAGCCAAAGCAGCTCAGCTGACAACTTCTCAGCCGAAAACCCCGACCGGTTTTTCCTTTTCCTGAACCGGGTCCAAGCACTACCACCAATAACCCCAACCGTTTTCACCACCCGTTTCAGCATATAATAACCACCACCGCCGCCAATTCTCTTCTTCATCGTATCTCCACCGGAACTCGCCTCACTCTCATCCCCCTCCGCCGCCGTCGCCACAGCCGCCGCAACTTCCAGCTGTCCAAGCGCCCGTGAAAACGCGGCGGAGAGAACCGTCGCGTTCACTTTCCTTAACGGCTCGTAACCCTCCTCGAGATTTTCATCCATCAATTTCTCGGCGTACGACCGGACGACGTCGTACTTTCTCGAACTAACAGGAATTTCATTAATAATAGCCAGCAATTGCGAAAGAGCACGCGCGATGCACGTGTCTCCGGCCAAGCTACCATCACCGGCGTCATTACACTTCCCGCCCCCTGTCAAAAAGGAAACCCACGAATAAACACTAGAATCCGAATCAGAATCGGAATCTGTACTGGGATTGTGATTGGGATTAAGAGAACTAGGAATGATTTTGAGGAAGAACAGGAAAGCAGTGATTAGGGTTTGACGAATTATCTCAAATAGCTTGAACTTATGGGTCAAAATTAACAGGGATTTATCAGTGTAGATGAATAAGGGTAAGATGAAGTGACGAATTAGAAATGGAGCTAGTGGTGTGGGTGCTGCCGGTGGAGGTTCGATCATTTTCCCGATTTCCTATGAGAGATTTTTTTTCTGCAAATCGGAAAGATTGATTGGGGATGAAAATTTTAAGTGGCCATGGAGAAGAGAGAAACGGAGAATATTAGATTAGATTACGGAGAAGACGACAATTTCACAAAACGCGAAAGACAGGTTGAGTTGATAAATGTGTCGTGCAAAACGTTCCTATGGTTCTTGACGAGGAGGAGGACAATTTGGTAATTTACTAGGTTTTCTAATAAATACTTCTTTAATCATATTTCTAAAAAACTCGTTTTGGCTTCATAATGACTCCGTTAAGGCTCGAGTATTGAGTATTGACCATACCGTCATGCTAAGGTCTAAGGCTTGAGCGTAAGACTTATGTATGTTAAGACTCAACTTGGTGCACAATTACACGTTATAAACCGTATTTCTTGAGGCATGATAAAAGTATTAAGTTATATAAACCGAATATATATAGTATTCACTTATAGTGATGGTTGAATATAGCAAAATAAAGAAAAAGATTGATAAATTATGTTATAAATCTATCGTTAGGTGATTTTTTTATTTTTGTTTGTACAATTGTATATATATAATTATAATTATATACAAAATTGTCGTCTTAAAGAACGACATGGCTTTTCGATGCTTGACCATACCGCCACGTCACGACTCAAGTTATTTAGAACCTTGTCTTTTATTGGAGAAGTTAAAATAAAGTGGACCTTAAATACCTCTTTTAATTTTAGGTGGCAATTATTTGATTTTATGAAATTGATTCATCCATAAAAATTATAACACTACCAAATTCATTTTTCGACTTCAAAAAATTGATCATTTTAACTTAAAATTTATATGTTTGAGCACAAATTTGGAAAATCATTTTTTTTCATATAAGGTACAATACATTTAACTTTATATGACTTTTTTAACATAGGTTTTATATCATTTTACAAAATGCTCATACTTATTATTCTACTCACTAAAAGACATGTGTCAATAAAATAAGATAAGGAAAGAGAATTAGTAAATTATATTAAACTTTTAAAATCATTTAAATGAGTAGATGATGAAATAACTAAAATATTCATAATTTTAAAGTGTTTGTAAGTGTAAAAACATTTAAAATAGATGCTGCTAAAAACATATATCGTATCTCAACCGTATATTTATCTTATAATTTATACGTAATAAAAAATTGGTTATAAAATAAAAAATAATATTTTTTAAATTATCTTTTGTCCTTGTACCTCAAATATATTTCTTCATATTTTTTGTCTTCTCTTGTTATATAAATGTATATATGGGGAGGGTTTATTTGAAAATCAATTTTATTGCGAGAATCGCGAGAACCAATCTTAGCCGTTTATTTTAGATAATGGAATTCATGGATGAAGAGCGTGGGGGGATTAAGTGTGGCAAGGTGCATGTAAGGATTTTATGGGTGAGCAATCCAATTGAAGAAGGAGGAATTAGACGGCTAAGAGATTTTCGCAATAAAAACGGTTCTCAAATAAACTTTTCACATGTATATATCATATACATTTGTTATATACAAGTCAATTGTATCGGGCATAATAAGACTAATTGTTAGAATATATACTTACCTTTTTCATAATTATAATAGAGTTTCTATTGTAACCTAGCAAAATTAAAAGATTCCTTCATAAAAGTTTACTTTTTAATAAACTTAACAATTACATCATTTTGGTAATTAAGAAAAAACATACTTTTGAGATATTTCCACATTCCACACCAACTTTGTTTCAAATGAGAATTTGTTAATTATTTGTGTTAAAGTTTAAAAATTATTGTTACACATTAAAACTAAATTCTTATTTGAATTGAATTTTATATCTTTTTTGTTTTGGTGACAATATATTTATGCTGACATACATTCTTTGCTTACCAAAAGGCTTATTGTCTAGCAGTATCTGGTATTGTAGAGTTATGCCTCTCTTAAAAAGTTGTAAATTCAAGTTTTGTTGTAAACAATGGATAGGTTTAATGGGTGTATGTGTTTATCATTAAAAAAAATACATTCTTCACTTACACCTACTACGATGTAAATTTGCAACTATTTCTAGTCAATTACAAAACAACACCTAATACTAGGTTATATACCGTTTCAAACAAACATTTCATGAAAAGAAATGTGTTGATGCAGTATTTAACGTAGGTGCTGCCACACTCACATGCATATTTAATAAGAGATAATTGTGTTATTCTAGTATTTGTTTATTAAAAAAAATGCAAGTGTTACTACTCTAACTTAAATGCTACCTTATATCCTTTGCCCAACATTTTATTCAAGTAACCAGTTTCATTTTTATGGTAGAGTATTCCTCTCAAGATTTACCTACAATATGCCAAGTTTCTATTATACATATAGCTATAAAAAATAGCAGTTAAATTCAAGGATACTAATTTGATATCATATTTATACACTGTGAATTTTATAATTTTACATTAATTTATTAAAATTAAAATTTTATTTATAAAAGGATATTTCATATTTATCATTTTTTAAACTAGGTACTCTATTTTGTAATTTAAATTCTAAAGTTGTGTTCGATAAAGTCCATGTAAAAAATATAGTCCCAAAATTTTAATATTCAATCACAGGTGTTTCAGTATACAATCATATGTGATTTGTAAAAGCATCACATGTGAATTACGAAAATGCCTCTCCGTCCAAAATTTTAAAATACAATCTGGACCATTGATGTCATTGATCCAAAGGCTAAAATTAGTCCCTTAGGACTATGAATTAAGTATGGAATATATTGAACATTCTTTATTGTAAGATATAAACTATATAATGGTTTATTTACACTTTCGGATCGGTTCTGAAATATTGACATGAGTAGTGTTTTTTCGGTAAAATTCTTGAGAATAATTATAGACAATATTTTAAACTCTCCATTTGCAGGTTTGAGTTTTTGGAATAATTGGCTTACATTTAAAGTTAATTGTTTTGTGTGGAGATTGTTATTAAAACGTATACCGACCGGTTCAAATCTGATCTCACGAGGAATTAATATGTCTACAAAGTTGTGTCCTTTATGTGCATTAGAGGTGGAGACAGTGGAGCACTTATTTCATAAGTGTCAGACTGTAAAGGAAGTTTGGAATTTGTTTTTTAAATGGTGTAACTTAAGAATGGAGTGGTACTTATCCTTGGAACATATGATTTTTGAATTAGTAGACCAAGGAAAAAACAAAAAGAAAAAAGTTTACGGAGGCTGCCTTGAGGTGTGTATTGTGGTTCGTGTGGAAAGCCAGAAATAATGCTATCTTCAACAATAAAAGTTCTTCTACACCATGGGTGATGAATGAAGTAAAAACCTCTTTATTTACTTGGATCAAATACAAATACAATTGTAATTTCATTTTATGGTAAATGTGATGTTGTAATCAGTTGTCTCTCCTTTAAACTACTGTATCTTAATTTGTCTAACACCTTGCTAGAAATTTAATATATTCAGGGCTCCTAGGGGAGGGTCATGGCTATGCTGAAGCTCTTCCCTAGCTATCCTTTTTCTTGCTGTTAAAAAAAATAATTAGCGACTTTTAAATTATACCACATTTTCTATTTTTTAAATTTATAGATAAATCACTTGATTTACTTTGTATTTATTATGATACTGTAATAAAATGATAACTACAGTTATAAGGATTATAGTTAAAAATAAAAAAACATGTGTTTAAAAATGGTAACATATTTCTTTTTTGGTATGATTTTTATTTACATGTTTTTGTTTCTCATTCTTTGGGTGTGTTCGGCAACGAGTTTATGGGGAATTATAGCGGCTTGGGATTCTTATTTTCATAGGATGTGTTCGGCAACAAACTTATAGAGGATTATAGGGGCTTGAGATTCTAGTTTTCATAATCCCCAGCTCTCTAGCCTCGTTCGGGGGTTAAAATCTTGAGGGGATTATTAAAAACATAAGCCCTCAAAATAAAAACCTTTTCAAGTAGTTTATTGCTTGGGCTTGAGATTTTTAATTAATCAGCCTCAGCTTTAGCTCTAGCTACTTTCGCCAAACACACCTATAATATCCGGCCCTCAAGCCTCATTCGAGTGTTAAAATCTTGAGGGCATTATTAAAAACATAATCTGTAACACCGGCTTCGCAAAACGACAAAATTAGCAAAAATTTGCGTTTTTCATAAACGTAAATTCAATCACGATTAATTATCATTAAGTTACGCAGCGGAAAATTCAAACCAAAAGGTTTTACATCAGATACTTATATTCAAAATACTGTACGGTGTTACTCTATCACAACCACCGACCATAGCATTACATATTACATCGTTCATAAGTGTTCCATCCCAGAGGTACAATAACATGCATAAGCAACCCGGCTCACCAGGCCTTCTAATCTTTACCTGTAAAAAGGTTCAACGTGGCACCATTAGCTATACACATAGCTAGTGAGTACAAACTTAACATAAGCATCAATAAAGCAAGTCATACATCACAGGAGTTAGCAAACAATGCTATCCTATCACATTGTGGTGTGCTGACAAGATCGGTACGAGTCATATCTTGCAGGATAGCTAGTCCCGCTCAACAACATTGACCGAAAGAACCAGACACAACCATCCGCGCTGGGGAAGCATAAAGCAATCCGCCAAGCATCGTTTACGGAACCATAGGCTCCCTAGGTAATCCAGACCATGTTCTGGCTGATTACCACTCACGTTAAGGTACGGCGGTTCTGCAGAACCTACGATCCGGAATGCATCCCGAATCACCGTTAAATCCCGAATTATGACCGAAGTCCTCGTAGGATCCAACTACAAAGTTGACCTTAACCATGCGTCAGATAATTGTTCGCGAACACTTCAGATACATATAGCTGATCCAATCTGGATCATTCACTTAGCATGCATATTCATTCATTAAGCATGCATATTCATTCATTTCATTCATCAATTCATCTTATTCATATATCGTACATATATCGTACATCTATTCAAATATTCATTCATGCATATCATCATTTATAACTAAGCGGTTCCAATCTGGACCCGCTGGCATGCACCTAATACATATCTTACAAATATCAATCATTACATAACATCATTCTTTCATACAGTTGATCCATTCAGGATCAGTATCATACATATCATTCATCTTAACTAGGCGGCTCCAATACTGGATTCCGCTGGCATGCACCTAACTTACATTCAACAAATAACAAGGCATTCATCTTAACCAGGCGGCTCCAATACTGGATTCCGCTGGCATGCACTCAACATATGTCTAACAAATACTTAACATGGCACAATGCCATAAAACATAGCAAGACTTACGTCTTTACTTCTAAGCATACATGCAACTTAAACATCTTTGAATCACATACAATTCAGTTAGCAAACAAATCTCCCTCTACTGAGGCTTACGGAAGTCGGTACTCACCTGAGTAGCTTATATCACGGATTACTTAACTCCGAC
>JAUEJL010133275.1:0-11168 GCA_032274825.1 Drosophyllum lusitanicum | reverse complement strand
GACTTTATTGTATGTGCTAAAAAAATCTACTGTAATATGCTCATGTGCACATATATGATGTTGTGTTGTAAAAAAAACCCAACAAAAATGATATTTTTTTGAAAAAAAAGCGAGTGGTACACATATATGCGCGAGATGCACACGTGCACGGTGCATATATGCACCCGGATGCACATATGAAGTATGAACAGGTGGTGCACATATGCACCTGTGCTTGAAAAAAATCAAGTGTTATATGCACATGTACAAATATCTCATGTTGTGCTAGAAAAAAAACCGGCATAAATAATTTAATTTTTTTAAAAAAAGTATAGCAATATGGATGTCATATTAAAGAGCATGTTTTTCTTGTTAATTTGGTATAATTTTCGTATTTTAATACTTTCCGTTTGGTAGATATTTTAGTTTTAAGAAAGTAGGGGTAAATGGTCCCTCCTTTATTTAGGCAATTTGCTTAAAATATCCCTTCAGCATTTTTGGAAATTTAAAATGACGGCTGTGTTTTTAATTAATTACATGTTTGCCACAATTAATATTAGCCATTGATTAATTATGATCAATGGCCATAAACGGTTCTCGCGGTTCTCGCAATAAAATTGATTCTCAAACGAACCCTCACACACACACACACATATATATATATAATGAGTGGTTTGTAGGTTAGCATGTATATATAGATATTTTGAATCTGCAATCACAAATTAGTTATTGATAGCAATTGAGTATGTAAGTGAATTGCAAATTAGTTATATTTTGAGAATTTCAAATTAGTTATATCTTGAGAGATTGCAAACTAGTTATAAAAGTGAATCGCAAATTAGACCAAAATGGGTCAATCGCCAATTAGTTTTGTCTTTGGATTGCAAATTGGGCTTTAAGCCCAGAATCGCAAAATAGGCTAAAGTGCCGAATCGCAAAATAGGCAAAACTGACGAATCGTAAAATAGGAAAAAGTTTCGAATCGTAAAATAGGCAAAATGAGTGAATTGCAAATTAGACAAGATTGGTGAATTGCAAATTGGGGGATAACCCCCAATCACAAATCTATAACTTTAACAACAGATGGACTGACTCAGTGTTAACGTGATTAGCACTGTATTGTAGATCCTTGCTGCTTTTACGTAGTTGTTATCGAAGTACCGCTTTTTACTGTAGTTACACCTAGTTGCTGATCAGGTGAGTTTTCGCTAACTTACTTATTATACTGTGATGGCTATTCGTGTGTGATTTGTACCATGATATGCCAGTATGTTATTTATGCGCAGCTGGTTGCTCGTTATTGCAGCTTTAGCAATTATTGTGCAACTGAGCACTTCTCACGCCTGTGTGGCGTTATCTGTGATTTTGTGTATTTGTTACCTGAATACGTGAATCTGGTATAATATGCAAGTATTGTGTTAGTTCACTAAGCTTATTGCTTAACTATGTGTATTTAAATGATTTTAGGACCGTCTCGCGTAGACAAGGGCAAGGTGCCAGCATGACAACTGGTTTTCTTAAATTTCCGAACTCTGATATTTAAATTTAAACATGAACTCTGTTTGTACCGTAAGTCCCGTGTGTGGGCTGGTGATTTATTTAAGACATGTTATGAATGTTTGACAATTTAAATATTAACAAATTGCTGTGTTGTTAATTTTATTATTAGTCTTAATTTTTTTTTCTTTTGAGGCGTTACATGTGTTTATCGATACTAAAAGTTGTTATCATGAAAACATTAAATATAATGTTTTCATAAAACTAGGGCATTGATTGCACTTAAAATCTTCTTCTCTTTAATAATTACAATTTTAATACAATTCAAGTCAATAATTCAATAATAAGTGCACTAAAATATACGCGATTTCAATAATTATACCTTGGGTGGGCATTTCTTTATCTTCCTACAAGTTGACTCAAAATTTTGTTGAATTGGATTGATCTTTTTCTGCCCCTTTGAAACTCTTTGTCTCCATTAAGATTGACTGGGTGAATGAACTTATCACCTTTGTCTTATTGAGCCTCCAATCCAATGACCCAAACTAGTATCCTTTGTACTCCCCTCGTATTGTGCTCCCCCTCAAGGTAGTAACTCCGTGTCAAATGATGAAGGATCTAATAAAATAATAACAATGAGCAATACAGATATATCTAGAGGATTAGGGGTTAGTATTATAATATTACAATGTTTCATCAATCCACAAGAATGCAAAGCATCAACCATACATATAAATCACATCAGGAAAAGAGGTAATAAAGCATGCTTCATATCATACAATCAAAAGTTAAGCACGCGAATAATTCAAATAAGAAATTCTCCTAATGAGCATCAATCCATGTAAATGGCTCTTAAGCAGCTTAATCTACAAGTCTTGCCTATCATCGGGCATGAAAGAACCACACATGAAATGTCTTGCCTGTGAAAGGGCACCACAAACATTAAACATCAAATACACATTATAGTTATCTAATAATACTTAAGGAAACCACTAAAAATGAGATGGCCTAGCAACACAAGTGGAGGACGATCCACCACACCTAAATTTATATCGAAGAAACGGAAACACCTTGTTAAGCATGAAAGTGTTTTGCCTTGACGTGCCTTGTGTTTTTTCTATGGCTCTTTGAAGACCCTCAAACTCACTCCTACTTGCTCGGCTGGATGACTTGATGATGGTCCAATGTCCCTTGTACGTTCTTGGACTCCTCCTCTTCCTCACGGCCGGCATCTTCTTCACAAGCTCGTTTAAACCGGGTATGCCCATTGAGTTGCATATTGTCAATGATTTCTAGCCAATTGGTTGACTCTTATTTGGATCAGAAGGTACGTTAGGATGATCGAGTTGAACAAAAACAAATGAGTCAATAGTGACATATATGGAAGAGAACAACGGGTTTAAGTAACAGGACCATTCTTACCTTTTGCTATAAAATAGACAAGATCCACTTGAGTATCAGTTTTTAGGCAGTAGAAGAGAAAAGTGACCGGAGATTGAATATCTTGATAATTTCCTGCTTTCACTTATATATTATAATTTATTATTCTAGTCCAAACTTGACATTCTGGAAGGAGCTGTTTTGAGAGATTAAATTCGGTGTCCGTCTTTACATAAGGTTGGCATATGGTTTTGACTATGTCTTCAGGATTGGGATGAACATTTTTAAAAGGAGAGAGAGATCATGAGAGTCTTAATATAAGTGAATTCTCTCTAAAGGTATTTTCCATAATCCATTGCAGTTCTAGTTTATTGTGATTACGCAATTTTGTACTCAAATAATAAGTATTTTCAGAAACTTATTATATTCATATTGACTATGATTTATAAAAATTGATACATATTAAATCCAATATTAAAATTTTAATAATCAAAACATTAAATTAATATTTTCATAAAATTAGGGCATTGATTGCAACAACACCCTTTAAAATTACCATTTAAAATCTACATCAAACCGACCACTCTGTTAGAATGACCAATAATGCCTCGAACAAATATACGAACCATCACTCATCTTTAAAGGACTTTCATTAGGGTTTAGTTTCTGAAAGTGTACTGAAGTTGTCACTTTTTGCTATTGTGTATACCCAACTTTCAAAACTACCACTTAGTGTACCGAATGTAATATTCAAAAATTTTAATATATTATTAACATATATTTTATGTGTGTTAAATGATAAAGTGTGAAATAATTATGGTAAATAGTATGGCAATTACCTTTAGTTATGTTTGTATTTAATGATTATGGTAGTTAAGTCTTGTGGCCAAAATGCATTTTAAAGGAACTTGGAGGGCCGAAATTAGAAATTAGGATATAAATATCCTACTTACACTACTTTGACTCATTTGAGTCCTTTAGACCAGCCACACGATCGAGATATATATAGAGAGAGGGAGAGCAAGCTGGAGGAAGTATTTAAACAAGGAGAAATTGTGTAGTTTGGTTGGTTTGGGTGACTTTGGAGTAAAAAATTAGAGTGTTTTAGTTGTTCTAGCACACTTGGAGCTTGTTTTTGGGTAAGAAAGGGGTGAACAATTTGGATTGGTGATCACAAGTAAGTTCTAACTATTATTTATGTTTGATATTAGTAATATATGATGTATTTGATAACTAATGGTTGACATGTGTTGAAAATGTTAGTTAATGGGTCAATTTTTGGTGAAATTGTGAAATTAGGGTTTAAACTATCAAAGTAAAGTTAAATGGTGATGTTAACGTTGTTTTGTAGTGCTTTGAACCTTCTTTCATGCTATAATATGAGTTTTGATTGTAAGGGATTTGTTTGTGCTGAATCTGCATTAGAAAAAGCATAATGTTATTGTACATGACAGATCACGGCGCGACGCTTGTAGGCCGTGACGCAAAGTGCCTGCCATGCGATAAGTATTTTTGTTCTAGAGATTTTCTCCTAGCACGAGGAGCTTGGCTCGAGGTGCGAGATGCCTTGATCACCCTTTGAACCATATTTTGACCCCCTTTCACCTTGTAATTGATTGGGGATTGATTCTATTGTTTGTAAGAGGACTAAATGGAGTCTTTAAGGCCCGAATGAATGTTTAAACATAGAATTGAACCTATACTCTTAATAAGTCTTGATTTTGGTTAAGTTATTTAAGTTGGACTTATGTATTTTGACTATAGGACTATTGATCAAGTGATTAAGCATTGGTCTCGTTAGGAAGTGATCCTCATCACTTCATGAGGTGAGTTATACCCTGCGGATACCTTTGGTTTATAAATCACTAAGTCATCACGTTTGATCTTTTATTATGTATTATACCAATTTATGGCATCAATGTGTTTTGTTATTATTGATTATCATGTTAATGATAATGTGATATGTGATATGTTTATGCACGTGTTTTGCAAGCTTTGAATACATAAAATGCTACGTGATGTTTCTTGCAAGTTAAGAGTATTTGTTTGTTTAACTTGCTTTCGTTTGTGATTGTGCCTTTATGGTCCGGACTTGTGACTGAGATTAAGTGCTCTGCACCACAGTTATTCCTTGCCATTAGGTGACGTGTATGGTTCATGTGGCTTCGGCAATTGGGAACCTAAATACACAGATGGTTATGGAATTGGTGCAAAAAGTGGAGTGGAATGATAAGTAGCCATTATGACGGTGTGGTTCATTGGGCTGACGAGCCACCGAACCAAAGTATACATGAGTGGACTTGGGGAAAAGGTCATTTACTCCTGACAACCGTTGTACGGTGGATGCTTTGTGCCCCCCACCTGGAAGGGAGATGTGGACTTGTTGACCATGGTTGGCTAGTATGGAAGATACAAGGTCTAGTGGACTTGTCCCCTACATCTTTTGTGTTTTTGATGCCAAGTTAATTAAAATGTGATGATGACTCGTGTTTTATAATAAAGAAATGTTTTCTCGTACACTCGCTAGCTTTATGCTAATGTTTTTGCTATTTAAATGTTTTGTATCCACAGGTGAATAGTAGCTAAGTG
Source organism: Drosophyllum lusitanicum (assembly GCA_032274825.1). NCBI lineage: Eukaryota > Viridiplantae > Streptophyta > Magnoliopsida > Caryophyllales > Drosophyllaceae > Drosophyllum > Drosophyllum lusitanicum. Next base: position 5,723 of record JAUEJL010133275.1, on the reverse strand, counting down.
CCGGCGAGGTGGGTAGAAGCTTTTGGGAAGCTTGTGATACGACCTTTTAGATACATGTTTGGAGTTGTGAAAGCTACACTTTCTTTTGTTTATTTGTTGATTAATGGTCGTGTAATTAAGATAACACGTAACACCAATCTTTTGTAAATCAAGATAAAGCTTCTGCATTATTTTGTGTACAATGTATAAACAAGTTATTGTTCATCAATGATTGTTTAAAAAGTTAATTTGTACTAAAAATCAGGGTGTCACAGTGAATTCTCAAAAACTACCATTTAGTGTATCTAACTTGGTATATCAGGTCACCCTCTGAAGTGGCGCCGATTTTGATGACGTGGCATCTAACTTGGATGCTGACATGTCATTTATTTGTTTTAAAATAATTAAAAATATAATAATGATAATAACAATTACCACCATCGAGACATTGACTGCATCAATCTAGAAATTTGGAAATTTGAAGGTCATCATCGAGACATCGACTGCACCATTACCACCATCGCTCAAGAACTTCATGGCAGCCACCATCATCATGGGGTTTCCAGATCGATTAAGGTTTCCTTCGATTTGGGGTTTCCTTCGATTTTAGGGTTTCTTACGATTCTGGGTTCATCGAGTTCCAATTCCATGGTAAGTATCAATTTTGTGTTTATGATACCATATCTGCTTTGTGTTTCAATTTTCGTTACCCATTTTTTAGGGTTATTGTTCGATTTCATTACCCAGATCCAAGTTTCGATTTTTGCTACCCAGATCTCTGCTTCGTGATACCACATATGCTTTTGTGTTTATGATACATATCTGCTTTGTGTTTCAGTTGTTTGTGTTTCAATTGCTTCGTGTTCATGATCTCTGCTCGTGATACCATATATGATTTGATTGTTCAATTTCAATTTCATCTTCTGCTTCTTCTATTTGATTGTTCGATTTTAGGGTTTTGATTTCAGATGGGTTTGATCCATGTTAGGGTTCTTCATGTTTTTGAATGGGTTTCATCATATTTGTGCTTTTTCATCATATTTGTGGTTCTTCATGTTCTTGAATGGATTTATGTGGATGAATGAATGTTCGTACATGAAGATGATGAATATTCATCATCATCTTGAACTTTAATAAAAATAATGATATAAATAACACATGGTATGATTTGCTGACATGGATATACATGTGGCTTTTCAGAGGTATAGAAAATAATTCTAAAATAATAAAATTACCAGTTACCTGATTAGCAGGTCAACCGATACACAAATCGGTAGTTTTTGAGACTTCAGTACACTAAATGGTAGTTTTGAAAGTTGGGCATACACAATAGCAAAAGGTGACAACTTCAGTATACTTTGAGAAACTAAACCCCATTGTTTATCTATCATTTAATTATTTTGTACAGTTCCAAAGCTTTAACCGAACGCATTAAAGTTCCATCATAAAGATGGTTGAATTTTTTCTCACATTCATATGAACAGCGGAATCCGGTTTATGTAACCATGATATTACAATATCTATTAGAATATAACTTTATATTTCTTTTGCATTGACCATGTCTATATATAGCGTCTGATATCTTTAAATCCGTAATCATCGGTTACATTATTCATATTCCAACATGTCAAAGCTTGCTACCCTTTTGCTTCTGATTTTTGCAAGGTATGTGTTTGATTGATATGTTAATTTCCCTGTATACCTAGTTGTTCCTAAATAGCACAATTATGAATATTTTTTTCAATTTCGGATTGCAGTTCATTCATCAAGAACTTATGGACCGGCATTTGTGTATATACTCATAGGTATCTCTACATATTTTTTAAAACATTTTTGATAAGACGTCGACCTGTATTTCTATGCTTATAAGGCCACTAAGGGGGTGTTTTGGATTAACATTTCGGAATTAATTTTTAGCATTTGTATTTGTAAACATAAAAAAAAGTGTTTCGTATTACGTTTTGAAAATATAATTATATGTTTTTTACGCAAATGTGACTTGAAGCATGTCAACACACATTTTTTTACTAAACATGTTTTAAAAAACAACATTTTTCAAAAATCATTCAATTCCCAAATGCCCCTAATTGTATTTGGTGTATATTAAAAACACTACTTCAACTTTAAAATGACTATAGGGGATGTTGGTCAAGCAAATTAGGCCGGGCGCATCCATTGTGACCTAGTGTCATACCGTCGCCCTCTCCCCCCTTCACTCTAAAGTGATAGGTTTAGCTGGTTCAAAGTCATGTTTAATTCTCTATTTTCTCTCTCTTATTCTTTTTATCTCTCTCCATTCTCTCCATTTATTTTTTTTATTTTCTTAAATAAATATAGAATGGTTGAGGGGATGGATGTGGGGGTTAGTGAAATAAAAAGAAAAAATGCTGTGATGGATGCTAATATTCTTAGAAAACAAAATTTATTTTGATTTGACACATGTTTAATTGTAGTATAGGAATCAATCACAAAAACTTTTTTGTTGAAATCTTAGGCTTACCGCTTACATATAACATCATACTTATTTTCTTCTACTTGAAGTGAAATCAATTATTAATTATTATTCATATCTTCTACACAATAATATTTGACTTTTAGAAAAAAAAATTAAAATTCATGTGACCGCTTTAATTGCAAAACAATATTCTAACCCAAATTTGCTATCAATATATCCCAAATTTGGGCTAAACATTAAAAAAACTTATTTTAACTAAACTAAGTTATTAACACTGGATACGGCTGCGGCTACAAGTTTTTTGGTAACACTACTTTATTAGCCATTTTTAGTCAATTGAAAAATATGTTCTATTATGACATTGATTACCTTAAATAGGCTTTCAACGTTTTGAATAATTAATTTTGTATCGAACTTGTAACCAATATTTCGGATTCAAGTATCGGATAATCCAAATATGTGGAATTATATATATATTTTTAAAAACTATAAAAAAAATAAAAACACCAAACGTTTTTATTAGTTTAATTATTAAAATCTAACATAAAATTCGGAAAATTAACATTAGAAAACATAAACCAATTTATTATCACAAAAATAGCTATCAAAATAAAAAATTATAATCAGAGGAATACACAAAGTAACTAAATCTGTAATGTATTAACAAAAAATATCTCATTTTATATAAAAATATAAATATAACTCAGACATTGGTATTAAATATTGAATAGTAAACAACCATCCCCTTAATTTCCTAAAAATATTTATTATTTATTTCATCTTGAAATACAATAATCAAAACATTTGCCAAAACTTAAAATATTCTTTTTGACAGATTATATAGATACAATATAGATGGTAATTAGTACAGTAATCTTGGATATAGTATATAAACTTTGTTCTTATGTGTATTTGAAACAAATTGTGTATGCCCAGTTTTTATTATTTATCATTCCTTAATAGTTTTGTTATTATGTAATTACTTCACATAATTTTATAAACTCGAACAGTGTTTTCTATTTGATTATGTTATTTTTTTTATATTTTATATTCCTAAATATGCTTTATAATTATTTTAATATACATGTCAGTACTCTTTAATACTATAAACATTTAAAAAATGATTTTAATTATCTCCATGTTTATACATGAGATGTTAAACTAGTAAAAATATAAAGTATCTGATCTTTTAATCACTTTTCTATTCTGAAAATTTGGATATCTAATATAAAAATTTTAAAATTATATAATTGACAAAACTACCACAATTTACTTTATTTGTACATTATTATTAACATTTGAAAAAATGTTTTTATAATAAAATTATTTAAAAAATCTTCAAAATTTATGAGAATTTGTCACTTCCAATTATTAAATTGATATCAAGGTAAAATGTTTGTTGATTTGACTAAATCTAATATAAATATTATATAATTGATAAAACTACCACAAATTTGTTTATTTGTACATTATGAGTAAAAAAAACTTGCTTTGGTCCTACTATTGTTATCTTATTTTTTATATTAATTTACCATGAGTAAAAATGATAATATTCATTAAGTATATGAATATATTTTCTTTATTTATTTTATTTTTATTTTTATTAGTATTATACTTTAAAAAATAATTGGGCCTAAGTTGGGCCTAATGAAGTTAGTAAAAAGCCCAATTCAGCCCACAACCTGAAACGGGCTAAAGTCGGCGAAATAAAAGAGTTGTGGACTTGTGGTGCACGCATTGTTTGAGAGAGCGATTAGATATCGAAGCGAGTGAGAGAGAGAGAGAGAGAGAGAGAGAGAAGAACAAAAAAGGTGAATAAAAATACGTTCCCAAAAGTCGATTTGCAAACCCTATCGATCGAAAAGGGGGAAAGAGGATCATATAACAAAAACCCTAACAAATCTTCACAGACGCTGTTTTTGAGCCCTACTTTTTCTTCATTTCTATTCAGCCTTCACTGTGGTGAGTTAATCGGTCAATTTGTCTTTATCATTTTCGTTTTCGCAATGTGTCTAGGTTTTTCTATGAGCTTTTTTTGCAATTCGGAGGTGCGTATGCGTTTCTCCGGTCAATTGTGGTATTTTGGCTTTCTAATCATTGAAATTTGGTGAAATGGGACGTTTATGGAGATATGTATTGTTAATTACTTGAGAAAAGTTGAAGAGATGGGTAGTTCAATTGAAATTAGATGTCAATGGTTTGTGCAAGTGAATTTGGGTTTTTTCTGTTTGAGCTAAATGTTTGTAAGATGTTTGAGCTTAGACGAACAAGGATTGGTCTATTACATGCTAAATTGAGAAAGTAGTTTAGGCTGTCGGTTGTTTCTTTGCTATCTGTTGTTTCTGTAAGGGAATTCACAGCTTTCAAAGTTATTATCAGAACATTATATCTTTGACATTGGCCCCTTTTTAACATGAGAATGTGTGATTGTCTGCCCTGATTTTTCATAGTTGGCTTATTATTGAGAAAGCATGGAATGTGGTTTTGTTCTTTGAAATGTGGGTGGAAGATCATGTGTTCAGAGTTTCAAGTGGGATCTTTCTGATTATTTACTGTCAGCTTTTTATTTCAATGCTTGTTTTTGGATTATTAGGTAATTGATCATTAATAGCTATTATTGGACCTTCCCTTTTTCATGTTGAGTGATGGCTGATACATGTTAGTTTAGCTAGAAACTCATATTTTTACACCCTGCATTTTGTTGGTTGGAACACTGTTTTCCTGTTTTGTTGCTACATATAGTATTTGGTCTTTAGTTAGCTCTGCACATATTCATTGTAATATTTAGTCATCTTTGCATACTAGCTTTTAGTTTGACTCTTCATCTTTTTTTCTTTTATTCAGGATTTGGCCATTGTGTTGTAAATAAATGCCAGGGTTGCTACTACTTTTATTTAAGATTGTAGTTGCTCGACTTTTTTCTTTTGGAAAACTTGTGATGTCAATCAATCCCCAGCCAATTTTTTTTATGCAACTGATTCTATATGATGTGAAGCAATGTAAACCAACACACTCTCTAGATCTTTTATTTTTCTCTCACATGGATTCCAAATCCACACACTTCTCAAACTTGATTTGCTCTGATTCGGATTGATTTCTATCTTGGTTTCAAGAGGCGATATCCCTCTTGCTGTTGAATTCGACAATCGGATATTTTGTTTACTTTATCTTTGATCAAGACCCTAATGATGATGGCAAATATAATGTCTACATTTTCTTGTCTGAATTTGAGCTTTGGAATTTTGAATATATATGTAGTTGCAGGTAATATTAGTTTTTGAGTCCAAAC
>JAUEJL010133264.1:0-11168 GCA_032274825.1 Drosophyllum lusitanicum | reverse complement strand
ACTATTTGATGGAGTTAATGACAATCTTATATACCATTTTAATAACTAAACATTCCAAAATAAAGATTATTTAAAAATCAAATCAATACAAATTAACTTAATAATTAAAATATTAATAATTAAACTTTTCATATTAAATATTCTATCATATAATAAATTGTGTATAACTAAAAATATTAAATCTAAATAACATACAACCTTAATTTATAAAAATTGCTGGATTTTTTAATGGGTAATATAATTAAAATAGAATAGAGTTATAAGGCCAACATTCTTGGATTTTACCATCCATGTAAAATTTGATTAACACATTATAATTTAGAAAAGAAACAAATCACCATTGTTTTAAAAACGGACACGTTATCAAGAAAAAATATTCGTAACCGCTGCATTGCGCGTATACAATGCCAGTGTATATATATAAAGCATTTGACACAAGTTTTTAATATACTAATTTGTTCAATTAATTTTTAATTGTGTATTCAACCCCCTTTCTACGCATATCAGCTTGTTGTTTGGCTCTTTGGGACCAACAATTTTTCAAAGAGATTGTTGATAATAAATTGAGTAATCAAACCTTTGCAAGTGAATATACATTTAAAATGTAAAGAGGTATGCCGAAGAAGATATCAACACAATAACACAACGATATATAACGGTTCAAGTGAGTACTAGATAGTAACTCACTCTAATACACTCCTTTGATTCAGCAAAACTGTGCTCCATTTACCTTTCTCCGGAAAGAAAGTGTAACATCCCATTTTCTAACCAAGTTTTTTAAAGAAAGTATCATGAAACTTTGATGTCATTAAATATATCAAGTTCTTTGATGTGTTTGGCTTGTTGACAGACTTTATTCTTTGCCAAAGTAGCCGAGTACGTAATTGTTTTATTAAAGATAACAATTTAAAGAGTACTTGACATATTATACAACATCAGAGTTTATTGTAACTTAAAAAAAAACTGGTTAGTAAATGGGAGCTACAAAAAGAGATCCCTTTTAATTTGCAATCTTGCTATTAATTTGATAGAAGTGGTGCCCCCTCTAAAAAAGTTATGGATTTAAGTCATGTTGTGGACAATAAAGTAAATTTACGGAAATGTTTAATAGGGTTTGGGTCGTCTATGACTTTTGCTCTAATATGTGTGGAGATCACTGTTACAAATTCTCTCAAATTTGCTTGTAGGCATCATCACTATTTTCTCTTAGGAAATCAAGCTGTCGACTCTCTTTTCTCTTTATATTAAAATGATGTGAATTATTGCAACAATAAAGTGTGCATAAAAAGATATCTTTTGAAGAATAGTAGGCTAGTGGCTCATTTCTTATCTTTCCTAAGTAGATCTAAGATCTATGATATGATAGATGAAGAATACTTGCATTACTTGAGAGTATTCTAAAATAACTTTTCTAAAAAATAATTAAAGTGGTTTATTTGAATGAGAAACTATATTCTTTATTGAAAAGTGAAAATTATAAAACGTGTCTGATAGGCCGGGGATGATCTAACCAAGGTCCGTTTGTGCATTGACCCCAGAGGTCCGACTATTACACTGTTACAACTCTAGACGGCATTTTGATGTCTTTTTTTCTAGTGCTTAATTTGTACATATCCAAATTTCGACAAACATTTTTCTATCAGCATCTAGACTTGAACTAACTCAAACAACCTATTTTGTTAATAAGAATGTCAAGTTCAAGGTTCAAAATTGTAGCCGAAAGTATTAAAGTATGCCTAATTTCTTCGTTATCCCTCGATCTATAGGCCAGGATGCATGTTCTAAATTGATCATAAATGTATATTCTTACAAATCCAGCAACTTTGTTTATATTAAAATTTATTAAAAGACTATATATATGCACTTTAAAAAACTTTAGTTAGTAGTTAGTATAAAATGTAAAGTTTATTTAAAATTTTGGTCTGATTTGTATGCAACAAGTAAATCATATTACTTAGATAAAACAATTATTAACTGCACTATTAATCGTAGAATATAGACATATTTTCAAACCTGTATATTCAATGATTCTTGATAGAAAGACAAATCAACATTTATTAACACCTTAAATTGAAAACCAATTATTACTTTTGCAATGTTAATTGCACTATTATTTGTAGAATATAAATTCCTAAATACTTATCTCAAGTTTGCACATACACCTGCACACATCATCCTGTGTTGGTCCAAAACCAATCCAAACACTCAAATAGTTAGAACACTCAATATCACTCTATTAAAGCAGTTGATACAACAATAATGATAAACATAATTAAAGGAATTTTCAAGATTATTGTCACATAGAGTACCTTCTCCAGATCTTTCTCATATTCTTCTCTTATCTTTCTTCTATACTTTAATGCAAATAATAGCAATCTTTCCACCTTTGTTATATTCTTCATATTTTATAAAAAAAATATATGTTTGAGAGAAAGAGAGAAATATGAGTGATATGAAGGGGCCAACTAGGGGTAAAAATTACCGACATACACGCAAATAAACAGGTATGTATTGAGCATAAATGAGTTCAAGTTATTTTCGGGTTTACCGGCCAACCCATATAAATAAACGAACTGTGTTTGGGTTAGGTAGCAAGTTTGTGGGTTGACCTGTCAATCTGTATAATTTTTTTGATATTTTTTATTTATATTTACCCCTTTGTTTTCCATGTTTCCTATTTTGCTATCGCGATTTTATTTTATTCATTAATCCTCGTAAACCAATCAGAAACAAATAGGGGTATTAATTGATCGGGTAAAACCGAATTACCGACCCGAAAATTTTAGATCAAACTATTTGGTTCGGATATTTCGGATTAAATTGGATCAAAACCAAATAATTAATATGGATTTCGGTTTGGTTCTGGTTACAATTATCTAAACCAAATAAACTGAATAAGAATATATATATATATATAACACTACTGGAAGAAAGTAATCCATACGTGTCATGTTTATGTTTATTTACAACTTATTATTTTTAATTATATATTTATGTCAAAGCCACTAGTCCAACTAGTTATTGTAACTTGGACAACTATATAATCTATAATAGTATATGTATCAAATTTACTTTTTAAAATACATCGACTCTTTAAACATGTATTTATGTAAGAATGAAAACCGAATTGTAAAAACCGATCCAACCGAATTGTAATTTGGATGGTTTGGTTCGGATCTTATGATTGTTGAAATGGATTGGATCTCACTTTTCAAAACTGAAATCCAATTGGATTTACTCAATCGGATCAGATTAAAGTATTAAACCGATCCATCCGAACGTACACCCCTAGAAACAAATATAGTTTTTCCCTTTTGTTACTTCGTTGTTTTGAGACCATCGAGAATAGACACTATTGAACAATCAATGTCTAATCACTTCTAGCTAAATTGTTTAGTAGGGTTAAACTTTATTTGGTATTTTATATTTAGATAATGTATTTTCACAAACAAGAAACAAAATTAGTAAAACTAGGCCCCACTAACCCCGCCAATCACATACAAAAGTAAAAATTGCAAAAAATATTTTTGCAATTTCTTTGAAACCTTGTAATTAATTTTTTTTTGTTTCTCCTCTTTCTTATACAATGAACGATTCCATTTGACATATTCTGATAGGAAAGATGATCGTAGGACGAGTTTTTTCGAAGTAAAGGTTTAATCGATGTAGATCACATGTCGTTATTTTTATGTTATCATAACATATTATAATTCAAAAACATCTACAGAGAATACTAGCAATTGACAGTTTTTTGTCCTCATATCGCACAAATTTCTTTTTTACCCTAAAATTATTAAAATGACACCCTTCTCTAAATAATGTTGTTTTATTTTTGTTTTAAGATATATCTAAAACACTTTCTAATAATACTGTGTTACTTTGGAAATATAATTTGTTTTTATTATTTTAAAACACATTTAATATTTTCATATTATCTTTAAAATATGTTATGGAAAAACAGATTAAAAAACTAATTTTAAAATGAAAAAAAAGATTTTCTAAAAAAAGTTTATAATAATTAACAATTAGAATTTTTTTTATAAGAAAAAAACAAAACAAAGTTTAGACTTTAAATGGAGAGATTCTTTTACAATTCATATGATTAGTAGAACGCATATGTTGTGTTGAAAGTGATATAGAAAAAAGTAGTGTATTATGCACAACAATTATACGAGATAGTGATGAGTATAAGTTTTCTTTTAAATTTATGCTCTTATTAGTAAAGATATATAAAGATACCTCTTTATGATAACTTTTTATTATTATTAATATCAATATAATTATTTTTATATGCATTTTTAATTATTCATATAAATTTTCACATTGTAAATTTCATCATGAGACTTGAATGGGTGGGTACCTCCAAATTTTCATGACGGACTGTTTACCTTAATTAAACTAATTTAGTTAACTTGTATTAATTATCACCTTTCTAAAATTTAGGAGAAAATATAAGAAAATAATTATTTTTAATTTGGGGTGTCTAAGAGTGTTTAGGAGTGCCTATTTAGCAACATCCTTTCTTTTTATTGATTCCTATTTCATTAGAGTAAATTTATTAAAATTACAATACTATGGTGAACAAATCATTTATAATACAAAGTTACTTCAACTTTCATCTTTTGATATCATATAACTTTTCATAAATCTTATATATTTATATATATATATATACAAACAAAAACTTATATGTCCTTTTATAAAACCTTTCTACTTATTCTTATACTCGTTAAATCAAGACAAAATTTAGAATTAATAAAGATGATAAAAAAAAGAATTAATATATATTATTTTTTAAAATGTAAAATAATGAAGTAAGAGCATATAATAGCAAGAATTAAAACTCTCCAGTACAGAAACAACCATATAATAATCCAAACAAGACAAGAACCATTATAATACATTAATAACTAAAAACGGAATATAATATAAAAACACGTAAGTAGTTTATGAGAAAAGTTGTATATATTTTGAAATTAGTTGCTATTTAGACTCTCTTCTTTTAATATGTCAGACATGTTATATTAATTAATTATATTTTTTAATATATATCATAATCTTATATATTTCAGATCAAAGAATTTCTTTTAAATTATAAAGGGATGATATATATCTATATTTATATTCCTTTATAAAACATATAACATTATCTCTTCTCATCAATTTAAGTGTTCTTAATTTTCAATCAATACTTCATCCTAACCATCCATCTTATCTTGATTAATCACTTCTATCGATCTATTATTAATCTTTCATCTTATATTTTTTTATTAAAATTTTATATTTATTACACATATTTAATGATATCGATTATAATCGCCGCATTATTACAAGTTACCACACTATTTTATAAAATGAATGAAACGGTGTAGAAAGTAACCTACCTAAAGGAATGCAGGTAAGGAAAGGAAGCATGTGCAAATGTTGAATAATTGTGATGTGTTGGAAGGGCAGGTGTCAAAAATTGAAGAGAAACATAGTTAGTATACTATAAATAGGGTGCTCCCATAATTGGGGGGTAAGAATGGACACGTGTAAGTAAACCCATTTCCGGACATTAAAAGTGGTATGTGATGGAGGGCGTATCTAGAACATCAACACATCTTGCCTTCCTAAATACTTGCGCCTTAGATTTGATTTTCTTTTTTTACTAAATAAAGATAAACAATCCCCTCTTCTAGGGAGCAGACCCACCATCCTTTGTTTCTTTATGTATATAAATATATATGTATGTATTTCCTCTGTCATTCTTCCACTCTGTTGGGTATTGTGTGTGTGTGCCTTCTGCTTTAAGCTAAATGTCTTGTTTAATTCTCTTTTTTTTTCTTTTTGGCAGCCTTTTTTTCTTGTTTGTTTTATTTGACTACTAGAAATTAATTCTTTTTGTTTTTAATGATTATCCTTTTAAGTCTTTGATAGTTGATAGTTTGATTGGGATGTACTTAAGGTTGAAAGTGTAAATTGGGAAAATTAAGCTCGTAAGATATTTTGTTATAGTTTATAATTTGATATATAATTTAAATTAGTTATAAGTCACTTCATACTATAACTTAGAATCGGTATGTAACAAAAAAACTAGTTATCAATGAGTTTTTGATCTAACGGTATCAATTTGTGTTTATGATGTTTCTCTTTCTTGAGATTGTAGGTTCAGATTAATAATATAAGTGTAGATTGTAGATTATGATGTGTGTATGCACCGTTAAATATAATTTATATATATATATATAAAAGTATATATTATTACTTGTGACATTATGATGTTTTCTAGAGCATATTTAGTACAAGTTTTTGGTAATGCTTTTCCACAAATATGAAACTTTCCAAATAGGTTTTTAGTAGGTTTTTCTTAAATGGGCTTATCTTTTCAGCTGACGGGTTAGGGGAATGATTAGATCATATTATTACATTGTACGTAATTTATTTGATCACATTATTACATTGTATCATTTAAATTATTAGATCACATTATTACCCATTAAAAAAAGGGTTGATTTAGTTTTATATTTTCCTAAGGATAGAATCTTATTCAATTTATGGCTTTTAATTGGCCCAAGTTTGTATATTAAAGACATCATATTCTGATTTCGTTATCAATAAATTTGCTTTTAGAAAAAAAGAAATATCTTAAACACTATTCATATCACAGGCGTCATACTAAACCTCATGCTCAATTACATCGTCATAATTATCTTATCAAAAAAATTCAAACCAAATATGTGCAAAACATAATAAGATTAAGCTAAATATGTCATGTTAATTAATTCTCCTTTTTGTTCCCTTTAGTTTTTGCAGCCTTCTTTTCATTTCCTTTAATTTGAGACTCCTAGAAATTGATTCTTTCTTTTTCCTGATAATATTATCCTTTTAGTCTCGACTCTTGAGAGTACGATGGGACGTGTATCATCTTAATATATGATTTAAGTTATTTGTAAATCTTTATAAGAATAATAACAATCAATTTTGATTTACGGTTAAAATAGATTGATGACTAATGATTTTTTGTAATGACTCATTAAAGACTCGAAAGTTATTTTATAAAAATCATGTCTTATTAAATAATGATCCACTAATTCGGACGTAATTCACGGTTAGACAAATATATAAATGACCTAAATACCTTTAATTATTAATGAATCATTAATGGTGTTACAAACAATTCTTGCACTAGAAATGTTTTTCGGAACTGAACCGCGATAACTATGTGTGTAACAACATTAATGACTCATTACCAAGTCATTACTATTAATATTCATTGATTTATTTTAATATTGGTTCTTACCGTTCTCGTACGAAAAACAAAGTCTTATTTTAATCCTCTTGTGTGTGTTTGTGTGTGTATATATTATAATTAGAATAATGTAAGCCACAAGTTTGCAAAAGTTGATAGAGGTTAAATGGTTGAATTATAAATGAAAAAGTCATAGGAGCCACACACATGGAAGAAAAGAAAAAGTAGGCGCAGATGTCTCCAAAATTAGGAACTATAAGCAATTTTATATGGCATTATTGGAAGTGGTCTCTATAGCACTAATTTTCTATGTATGGTCATATTATGGTTTTACGTATTTTTTTCCATTTCTAGCTGTCTTTCGTTTTCAGATTATATATATATATATATATATATATATATATATATATAGTCAACCTAAGCACGCGTGGGATTTCCAACTCAACTTATAATTACAATAGCATACGATCTACTTTGTTTTCTTACTTAATAAATGAAAACGTGTTAAATCTACTAATTTCAAACATTCGTAAATGTACAAGATTAAGTAAATAGGATCACAATCTAGTTTCGAACAATTTCTTTAATATATGGAGAAAACTTTGTGTAGACCGAGATCCTGCACGCATGCCCTTGTTTGTATCCGAACCACTACCCCTTGTAATTCTCGATCATTCGGCTGCAAACACAATTGTTCGTTTGTCGTCGGCGAGATTGAAACACCTTAAAAATTGAATAAAAACTCTGCATGTGGGTAAAGTTGAAAGCTGTTGATGCTGATTCGATCTCTTCATCTACGCTGAATTATCAACGCTCTCTAAAGAGATAAAACACACAGTTTTGAAAAAAAATAAAAATGGAGCTGTTGGATATTAGATAGAAAGCTAGCTAGATTTCAATGGGCGATTCTATTAGTAAATATTGTGATTATATTGTATTTTAGGATATATATAAATACAATATAATCACAATATTTACTAATAGATTCATGGGGATGAAAATTCGAGATTTTTCACAGCTCGTTGAAGATTAATTAGCATTAGTCGACGAACTGGAAAAAAAAGAGAAAAAGGAGGTTGATGTGCGAATTAAAGAAATGAAAAACATATCAGATAAGCATTTGGGTTAGTTGTAAAAATGGAAAATTATACTTCTACTTTCCTGCTAAAACATTAATTCTATTATCGTTCTGTCTAAATGAGAAAGACATGTGAAACTAATTAATTCACTTTCTTCGTCTATTCCTTTGTTTTATCATTATGCCGGCATAGAGATCTAAATTCTATCACATACTTATATTTAACACAACTTATCTTTCTTTCCAAAGAGATTAATTAGTTCTATAAACATCTTTTTTCGTAGTGATATCTCTTCAAACTATACGTATAATTAAAAGCACATATCAGAAAAATAAAGAGACAAATTACCTTAGTTAAATTGTATTAATCTTTATTGTTGTAGCATTTAGCTAGAATCACAAGAACAATACAATTCAAAGTTGTAGCATTTAGCTAGAATCACAAGAACAATACTATTCAAAGTTGTATTAATCTTTATACAGGTGGAAGGTGTGTAGTGATTAAGAAGTATTGCTCAAGACAAATTAAGAGTTTGGTAATTAAGAAGTATTGTTAAAAGAAAACGAGTTTGGTAATAAATATATATATATGGTGTTTAGTTTCCAAAAATATCAAAGTTATCATCATTTCTTATTGTGTTTATCCAACTTTAAAAACTATCATTTAATATACCCAAGTTTTAAAATCTACCATTTAATATATCATAATCTTTGATTATATGTTATTAGCAGGTTACTATGTTACATGTTAGCCTATCTTGTCCTACATTATCTCTATATTAGTTACATAATTATCTCTACATTAGTTACCTTAAATCTTGGGAAATTAGGCAAGTTTGTTATCTTAGTATCGGTGCTCACCATGATATAAATATTAACGATTGTACTCATTTTGAGATATAATAAAACACAGCAGCTTTGCTCTTCTTCTTTGTTCATCTCTTTTATATTTTTCATTACACAATACATTAAATTTTAGTACATTTAAATGTAGTTTCAACCATAACTAAAGCGTATAAGGAAAAACCAAGAACAATAGGTGAAAATAAGATGGGAAATTACACCTCCATAGATGGAATATTGCACTAATTTACCCAATTTATTTTTCTTTTAAAAGTCCCTCTAACATTGATTAAAAAAAGATTGGCTTTGTAGCAAACTAAAAAGATCAAAAACAACTGCAAAGCACCATTTGAAGGAAAAGCTTTAATTCCCTTTATGAAATCGCCAAAGCACCCAACATGAGGAATATATAACGACTGTGAAAGCTTATAACTTCGACCCCTTCAAACCCTCGTTGCTGATTCCCTAGTTGAGTACAAACACACACACAAGAGGGTTTTTGTAGCAACTCAACAAAAACAAAAGAGGGTTTTTGTAACACCCTCACCAACTTTAGTTTCCAAGAGAGTCTTTGTAGCAACCCAACAAAAACAAAAAAGATGCATGCATGCATCATCTCGATCTGTTTCCAAATCTTCACCACAGAAGTAATTAATTGAATTAGGAGTGTGAACTCCTCGATCTTCTTAATAGATTACATATATAGGGTAGAAAGCCTATCATGGTGAAGTCTCCAAATAAAAGGAGAGTATACGCGGCCCCAGTTAACTGACCCGTTTGCAATAGCTTCCAAATTCCAACTAATAATAGTTTTAAATCGACCAAATTAAGCCCTTAGGGAGGAGACTATAAATAAGCTCGAGGAGTCAAGAGACCATCTCCATTAACTTACACCATTTAGAGAGGGGTTTTGGACAACTAAGAAAAAGGAAGGCATATCAATATTAATTTTGTTGAGAACCAACTCGTTGAAAATTTGAAATCACAGCCCCACGATCTTGAAAATACCGAGCCTATCCTTTAAAAGGTTTCTATTTAAGCAAATTAAAGCTTTACTTAAATGGGCTTCTCTATATATATGATAATCAAGCAAATTAAAACGTTTGTAATTAAGTAATTAGACATAAGAATTAACCACGTACAAGATTAACGAGTCTTATGTATATGTATATGTATATGAGATGAAGCGAAGCAGAAGTTTAATAAAAATAAATATGTATGAATATAATTTGAGATATTTTTATAAGCTCTAATAACTTGTTGCCAAATTTTGAACTCAAGGTTCAAAATTGTTCTTCCCCCGGTTGCTAAAAGTTAAAACAAATTTCTGGTTGTATTAGTTTGCGCATAAAGTAAAAAAAAATAATAATAATAAAGATATGGGGGAATATGAGAATATCCAAATTATTCGTGAAGATCACGACAAAGATAAGCGTTACGACGAGGGAGTGCCACGTGGATTGTGGGACCTGCTGTCGACTTCACGATTATAGAAAGCGTGGGACACGTGAACCGCGCAGAAAGGCGGAGTACAACGTTATCACGTGCTTACGATGGGATTACGTGGATGGTGCTTCTCGTACTAGCCGCCTGTACGGAACGGCTCAGATTTCCTCCCTTTTGACCGGCATTACTAGTAGAAAAATGATATATCCTTCTATTTTTTTCTCCTATTTCATCCTCGTACTCACCATAAGATAACATGTGAAGTCCATTAATTCTCTTTCCTCATCTCATCCATTGATTTTGACACTTGTGTTGATTTTGTAAGTAGAAGGATAAGTAGGAGGATATATCATCTCTCTTACTAGTATCATCTGCGAGACTGCGATTAGTAATTAGACCACCAGCATCCAACTTAACTTACCCCATCAAACCCACTGTCACATCAGCATCCACATCATCTTTCACCTTCAAGCCAACTTACCTCACAAACGCGCACATCCAACCCTTTTCAACCCTATATCTTTTCAATTTTTATTTTCTATTTTTTTGTTTTAATTTAAATAATTTAAT
>JAUEJL010133253.1:0-11169 GCA_032274825.1 Drosophyllum lusitanicum | reverse complement strand
TTAATTGTGGACGTAAAGGAGGGGTAAAGGAGGGGTATTTTAGTAAATTTACTCTTCTTAAAATTAAGAGTTTTTTAAGTGGTAGATGCATTATATAAGAGTAAGATAGTAAATAAACACGATTTAAGTTCTAACATATAATTTGACATAAATTAATAAAATATCATTGCTTAAAAAAAGATAGGATTGATATATTGATATGTTGCAAGTTACCATTATTTATTTTCTTTAACACAAGGAAATACATTAGAAATCACACTGGATCCATAACGGTTCATCAAATTGACCCGATAACTTATTTCCGACGCCATTTAAGCACAATTTCCCAAACTCCGTTTCGTCTCCGGGATACCACGCCGGAGTTCCGTTTTCATATCCATTCAATGTCAGCCGCCGGAGTCCACTACCATCCACACGAGTAACATAAAGATCTCCATAAGGTTGGAACTGATTAGGCAACGACACAGGCTCCGCCGTTACTCCGCCAAAGTTCGCCGTGAACAGCAACCACTCACCATCGGCACTGAAGCACACATGGTTTATCCTCTCCCTATCTACTTCCTCAGATCCTTCCTCTCCGGCAACGTAGATCCGCCGTACATTACTCCCGTCGGGACACATAACGTAGATGCTGAAAGCATCGACATTCGTCGGATTATGTCGGTTCGAAGAGAACGCGATTAACTTGCCGTCCGGTGACCAGCTTGGCATCGTGTCAATCCACGGACCGTCGGTTACACGCCGGATTCCACCGTCAACCTTAAATTCTCCTTCTACAGCGTCCAGTATGTAGAGGTTTTTGTGCCCTGACCTACCAGATCTGAACACCAAATATTTTCCGCCCGGAGAACACGACGGAAAAGCGTTGTTGCCACTCTCCTCCTTGGTAAGGACCTTAATTTCTGCTTCGACATCTGTTAATTCTTCTCGTAAATCGAAAGAAACCCTGGCGATTTGCACCGTCGCTTTGACGGAATCAAAAACTGGTCCGATTGATGTGAATATTACGTTTTTCTCTTTAGGACTCCACGAATTATAGAACGCTGTTCTACCTTTCAGTAAAGTCCACCTCTTTGATCCATCTGATTTCACTATGTCTATACCGGCATTTGAATCAAAATCAGGATTAAAAGCGATTAAATCTCCGGCAGGAGAGAATGACGGAAATGCTCCATTCAGTCTTAGCATTCTAAGCCCCTTAACCGGAGATGAAACCGGGTTCAGGTGAGGAATCAAGGATTCACCATCGCCGGATTCACCTCTAAATCGGTGATAACCTAAGAAACCTGAATTCGGAGAAACGAAGGGATTGTAGTGATGGAAATTGGGATTCAGAAACTTAGTTACCGGGTAAAACTGTTCCGATTCGACATCGAAGATTTCGATATGGCGGTAATTATCTCCCTTCCGGCGAGTAGCGACAGCAATTTGCTGGCGGTCGTGCATAGCAGCCGGCGTAAAGCAGTGCAGACCAGGGGGAGTGACACGTCGAGGAGCAAGAACAGGGGTGTCAAAATTGGACGGTAATTCAAGCCGGAAAATGCTCCACCAGCCATCGTCGGCTTGCCGGTGGAAGTAAATTGTATCGTCACCGGACCAGGTAGGCCAGCCACCTTGTGTACATACGAGCCACCGTTTTGTCGGTTCTGATTTCCGAAAAACGTAAATATCCGTTTCGAGATAATGAAACTCACCGGCCCAAGGGCGAAAACCGTAAGAAGCGACGGCGACTAGGTCGCCGGACTGAGAAACAGATGGACTGTAATCAACACAACCGTAAGGTGTCAATCGAGAAATAGTCTCCGAACCGTTAAGTTCGACAGTATAAAGTGCCGACCAGCTTTTAAATGGCTCGCCGGAGGGCTCGTGAGCAGATATGAAGTACAGCCGGCCGTCAGTGACGATCGGACGGTCGTGGAAGAGACTCGCCGGAGCAGAGTGTAAATGGTCTGAACCGAGATAAATTTTGGATGATCCAGTTTTTTCGGAAACGTAAACTACTCGACGGAAGTTATCATCAGGTCCGGCGAACTGAGCGTTGAAATTGATGGAGACACCGTCGGTGAGGCGGTGCTCGGACGGAGGAGGAGAAGATGAAAACTGGTGGAGATTTGGAGGTAGTGGAGTGGAGAAAACATCGAAGCCGTAGTGGGGGCGGCCGACGGTGGCGAAAACGATGGTTCCTTTAAGGTTATCCATAGAATATTAACAATGGTGGATAACGATTGAGAATCAAGGAGTGAAGAGATAAGTAAGGAGAAGAGAGTAGCAGGAGAATTCAAAATCTACTTGTGATCTTACCAACAGCATCGCTTTTTCTTGTCTGTTTCTATTTTCCACGTAATGAACCAACTCATTCTTGTCTGTTTCTATTTTCCACGTAAGTCCACGTACATCCAACCCACAAACACCCATAACTTTCTATTGCCATATCAACGTCACATCATTTTTCCCTTTTAACTCACAAATTCCCATTCCTATCACTCTAAAACCACCTGCATCTAACCCATGTTACCCAACTTACCCTACTGTCACATCAGCATCCACATCATCTTTCACCTTCAACCCAACTTACCCCACAAACCCCCACATCCAACCCTATTCAACCCCACATCAAATATTAATAAAATATATATATTAAATGTGAGGGAAGAAAAAAAAGAAAAAAAGAAACGGGTTCCACAACCCGTTTCACAACCCAATCTCCACTTACCCAAAGCAACCCAACTTGGTGTTTTGGTGTTCCCATGTTACCCGATGGAACCGATCATCGGGTTCCATGACCGATGCGGGTGATCTTAAACAAGATTACATCACTTGAAGTGATGTGTGTGTGTGTGTGTGTATATATATATATATATTAGCTACGGTCTGGGGCTCTCGAATCGCACTATTCCAGCCCCCAAACACCCACAAAGTTCAATAGTTAGCAACTAATCCCATAATAATCGGCTACTAAAAATTTAAGAGCTCATACCTGAATGCTCTTCTTCCCACTTGAGCACCGCTACTACCGAGCTCTTCAATTCTTCCCTCACACCCACACAATGTTACACACACAGAGAATTCGGTCAACAGCCTGTAAATCCTCACAAATTCAAACATCTCACTTTAGCTTCAAACCCCCATTAAATCCAATTCAAAAGCTGTAAAATGGTAGCTAAGTGATCAAATCACAGAAAAAGATCATACTATCGATTATTTGTGTTCCCAAATTGATGAACTAGCTCAATCCCCTGATTGAGCTCTCTGTGCCTACTCCCTTCGTCGAACAGCACAGCACAACAGTCCCAATATCTCTCCCGAAATCTAATTAACAGTAAGAGGAATGGTAGTTATCTTCTCACGAGGGTTAGAGGGTTATTACTTACGAGTTTCTGATTGATTGAGGACCAAATGAGAGTGAATCGAGCTCCTCCCTTCTCGGCTCTCCCTTCACAACGAACAGCAATATAAGGTCTCCAAATCTCATTCAAAACAGCGATGAATCTCCCGAAATTGATGTATGGATGAACACAGTAGAGCTTTGCAACTCATCTGTTCCTATTCTGCACAAAACCGAAGGATTTGATGGAGGAATCGCCCTTGAGTGTTCTTCGATGATGCACAGTACACACACGCACGCTGATTTCTTCTCGGAGGTGAAATGGGGCGGCTATGCAGTATGTAGAACCGAGATTGGGCCTTGAGCCCTAAGTTGGTACATATGCTTTAAAGGTACCCTAGGCCCAACTTATTGATTGAACAAAAATTAATAGCCCAAAAGTGTGTTTAGTAGGCCCAAAGCTAATCAGTACATTAAAAATCTATTACCCTCAAGAAAAGGTGATATATACATACATATATACATATATATATATATACCTATATATCATATTTCGTACAAAAATTCGCTCTAGTCTCGAAATGGGTGTTACAGAACCCCTAAACCAAAATCTTGTGAAACATTAGCAAAGAATCATAACTCACAAATCGAATAAAACCACAGCCAAATTTACATACAAAATGAAAATTACAAAACAAAGAACCCTAAATCTGGAATCAATCATATGGTAAGCGAATGAAATCCAAATCTGAATCTAAATAAATGAAAAAACATATTTGGAATCAATAAAAACAAATCGCAACTCTAATCGCTTATCACATCTAAACCCTAAACTTACCTGTTTTAGGTAAATTATCACCTTCAACCAGCCATGGAGATCTTTAGAAAATGATGGTAAAGTCCTAATCGAATGAAAGCCCTAATCGAACGACCCCTAATCGAACTCTTTTATATCGATCTCCAATCATCGACCTTCAATTGACGAAATCCATCTTCAATCATCGACCTTTAACTGACCTTCTGATTTAAACCACTGATTCATCTTCTATCGACCTCTAATCATCGACTTCAACTGGCCTTCAGATCTGAACCACTGATTCGTCTTCAATCAATCATCGAATGTTGATCTGAGCAAACCTACGGAACGCTCAACTTGCTAACAGCAACTTGTATTAACAAACCCCGAAGATGCAGATCTTGATACGAAACAGGTTGCTAGAATCTCTTAAAACCCTTGGATACGAAACCGGTTGTGGTGGTGGTGGTGGTCCGAACATCATAAGAAAACATCATCGGGGGAGGGACGGTGGTGGTGCTCGTGCGATGCGGTCCAACGGTAGTGGTGGTGGTCGTTGTGCAATGGTGCTCCGGTCAGAGTGGTGTTTGATGGCAGCAGTTTTGAATGGAAAAATAAGTGATGGTGATTACTGTTGTAGATGGAAGAGAGATATGAGAGTGGGGTGTTTGTTTGGTAGATTGAGCCATGGAGGTTAGAAAAATCTTTAAAATAATGCTTTTGAAAAAAAAAATAAGAAGCATGTTTCATAACAAGAATAGACTATAAAATGACTATTATGCCCCTCTCTTAACAGTTAAAGTTAATGTCAGTTGGTCTAAAGGACCATGAATGAAACAAAACGACAACTACGGTAACTATTTTCGTAATTTTTAAAGTTAAATGACTAAAAGTGAAATTTCGTGTCAACCACAGGGACCATTTATGTAATTAACTCTTTGTATTCTTAGTATTCTTCTTTTTGATGTAATCGAAATGTTGTTAATAAATGAAAATTTTATTTATTATAATTGCTTTTATTTTTAAATAATTTATAAATATTTTATTTTGTTATATAATTAAATGTGTAATAAAAAATTAAAAATAAGTGGGGGAAATTTGAGAATGAAAAATTAGGTTATGCTAAATTTTAGGTTTGGAAGGGAATGGTGATGTGAAAGTTGGGTTGGGCAACCCAAGAGGAGAGTGCACGGATGGTCCGAAGGAATTGTAAAATCCAATGTGTAAAGGAGTTCAAAGAAATTGTTCAATTTTTAGTTGTAACAAAAATACAATCGAACAACATAAGAAACATAATCTCAAATACAAATTTCTTTAAAATTTTGCGAACCAATAAACTCGAAAACTATAAGAGCAAGCACGGAAGTGCCATACTGGCTTGACACCCCCTTCGTTATTTCCTTAACCTACCGGTCTTTTTCTGTCATGATACGCCATTCTTCTCATCCATCATCCCCATCATGGTCATGATGGGATTTGGCCTTTTTTTCTTCTTTAAGAAGATATATTTTTGATTAATTAAATAAACAAGTGTTGTAGTGATGTGTCAATGATATTAACATGAGAGTCAGTACTATTAGTAATAACGATAATTACTTCTTATGCTCTAACGCCTAAACAAATAAGCAATGTTGGTGGAATCATATCCATTGGTAACTTGGTATATAGGAAATAAAATATGGCCCCCACAAAATATTTTTTTCAACTTCAAATTTTACCTACAAAAAAATTGTTTATGTTTTACCACGTACCATCCATCGTTCACATACACACGTACGTACGTTCATATCCCACGTGACGTTTAAATTAAAACATTTATCGATCTTCCAAGTAATTAATTTATCCATATATATATATATATGTATATTTATGTCTTTACCCTCTCCTGCTTCCGATCTCCTTTAGTTCTTCGAAAGCATGCATCGTTTCTGCGTCAAACCCTCCTGCAAACTACAAATCAAACACACTAAATAACTCCTTTCATGTCTTGTTTTTATTCTTTCTATATAATAATATTGTTTTGGTTATTTACAAATTTAGTCTGGTATAAATTCCTGTCGTAACATAGGGACCGAATTTGTAATTTACACTAAAAACAATAACATGGCATACCGTAACGTCATCAGAAAACCAGTTTATAGAAGGTTTTTGGTAGAACAATATATTTTTAAAAGTATGTACGATACATAAAATGATTTAAAAAAACGTTTTTTTTCTTACGTACAATAACCCAAAAGTAAAAAGAAATCATTTTTAATATAAATAACCCTACCTGATGCACCCGAAACGCAAACCGAACACCCTGAAGCAAAAGATCCCCATCGCTTGAAGCTTCATTGCATTCTAATTCTTTTGCTATCCTTCTCATACATTCCTGTGCAAGTTTCAATGAACTTAGTTTTACCTGTTACCAATTTCAACAACTTCATTAGTAGCTTTACAATCAAGATTAATGTGCTGTTAAGCGTCATACTTTTAGTTATACCCATAATTAACTAAAGTGGCTGTTAATTCTCACAAAAAAAAAACCTTTGCTTTCTAATTAAGGGAAGTGATTATTAATTTGCACCAACCTGACCAACAACTCCTGAATCCATCAGCCATTGCCATGGAATATGTAACTCCTTGTATCTCTTACTTGTACCTTCTCTCGTTCTTTCGAGTCCGCTAATGCTCGATTCCAATCTGAACCACGAAAACATAATCGATTTTAACGGCTGTAATTAAGCGATGATCATTAGTTATATGTAACTTTGACAAAAGTAAAACATAGTCAAAGTCGGTTGGTTATAACAGTTGGTGATCTGAGAAACGTTTTTACCTGTCTTGAAGAGCTTGCATCTTCCTCAACGACTGAAGCAAAGGTTGTTTTGGACAATTGTTGACGGCTGAGACCTCGGATTCAAGATTCTTTAAATCTCTGTAACTAAAAGCAGCTTCACGCAGAGCATCAGCTTTTCTTTCGGGCCACTGCGGGAAGTGTTTCAACACCGCCCGTTCGTCAACTAAACACGATAATTCACCATCAACCCACTTCACAAACGCCTCAACATCAGAAATATCAGTAAATGCTGCACTCTGTACTTCCCTTATCAAGAAATTCAGCAGTTGACTGTATTTCTCGACATCTGATTTTACCTGTTGCAAGATTAATTAATTTCAGTGTGTATATATATATAAGCCACGTATTAATTTATTTTTTTTACTTCTTACTCTACAATTAGTCAATTAACAAGTGTTTAATTAACTCTGAGATTAATGAGAGGTTACCGAGGTAAGATAAGTGGACCGGTTCTCGATCTCTCCGATCATGTCTCGAGAATAGGAAACTGGGACGAACCCGGTTGAACCGTTTTTGTTCTGTTTTTGAGAGTCTCTTTTCATGAGTGATCTGTAAAATTCCATAACCGCCGGGACACGTCGAACTGTCTTTGATCCAACTGGTGTTGACGGAAGAGGTGGTGGTGGTGGGGGTGGTCCCGCCGTCCGTCTTTGCAGCCACTGCGGCGGTGAAGGTGGCGGTTTTGGCAGAATGGAATTGGCTTCTGAAGTTGGTTTTTTTAATGTCGGTGTCTCTGGTATGTCGACTTGGAGCTTTGGTTTTTGCGGTGGTTGTTGATCGTCGGCAACTTTCCCGCAGTCCATCGAATTCTGTAATTTCTTCCATAACATTGATTTCCTCTCAAGATCATGAGCTTTGAGTGTGTTGATTTGTGATTTAAGACGGGTTGTTTCTTGTTTTAGTTCGTGATTTTCTTTCTGGAGTGAATCGATCTTGAGGAATGCAGCTTCGAGTTCTCTTTTCAGGAAGGTGAGGGTGGGGCCGTCATCGCCGGAGGGCATTTTCCCGGTGACGGTGAGTGGAGAGACAACGTAGGAATTGAAGGAGATGGTTTTGTTGTGGGATCCCAAATGAAATCTTTACCAAAGTCATTGCTTGCTTCTAAAATAAGGTAACCGGGGTTTTCACCAACACCTATAAGACTTACCTTTTGACTAATTTGCCCCTAAAATGTGATGGAATGGCCGACACTTTACATGGGTATCTTCGACAATTCCACCTTTTTTCTTTAACGGCGATATATACATACATATATAGATGCATAATTTTACGTTTTGTGATGGATGTGAATACATAAGTATTTGATATCGCTGGTCAAAGATGTATTGCTAATAGAAATTTTCTATTCCATCTCAATTAACTCCTCCCTCTGATTAAATTGATATCACTAGTTTTTGTTTCTCTTACACATGTCTTAACTTACTAGGTAAAAGAATGAGTAGATCGAAAACTTTTTAGAAAAATATAAGGGAGTGTTTGGTAGAGAGAAAAGAAAACAGAAATATATTAGAATTAGAATTTCTGGCATGTAGTGTTGGATTTCATTTGTTTCTATTTTCGTTTATGTTTGATTGTTTTGAGTTCCATCCGTTGTTTTGAGTTCCAATCAAGCAACATAAACCTTTTTCAAAAATTCCAATTCGACTTAATTAATTCCAATTTTTGGTCAAATCCAAATTTCTTTGCTTCCATTAAAAACAAATGGAGCCTAGCTAGCTGTTACATTTTCCAGTTTGTATGTTTTAATGGTTACTACTGGCAGTGGGTAGTTATGCATGATTAGGTTATTTTCCAGCTTGGGTAGTTAGACTTGTGGGTTTACGTACAGTCATGGGGTGGCGGTAAGCTTGGGTATTGGGGTGATTGTGCATGATCAGTGTTTGGCACTCTCTGGAAGTTGGTTTGAGGGTAGATATATGATGTCTTGGTAGAGGTATTTGACTTGACGGGTTAGATCAGGGGTTGTGCCTTTATCACATTCATGGAAACTAGCTAGATAGACACAATGAATCATATATTTCACTTTTGGTGAAATCAGACTGATAGTTCTCAGCATTGTTGATAATCTGGTATAATGATAATCCTTGGTGGTTATGGTAGATAAATGTTAACATTACTAGCCGGTCAGTATTACCTTATTAATTAGCTTTTGAGCTAAGGTGGTGTTTGGTAGAAAGAAAAGAAAACCGGAGAACTGGAAATGGAAATGGGGGGAAATTAATGAAAATGTGTGGAGAATTGGAATTGATTCTCTTGTTTGGTATCATCAAATAAACAAAACAGAGAAATGGTGGCTCAAGCCGCCGGATGACAGATGTGACGGCGACACCGCCTCGCCAACACCGAACTACTCATCATCGCTAGAAATACATCGCAACCACAAATGAAACAAAATGGTGGTTCAGGTCGAAACCACAAACGATCTAGGGTTCAATCGCAACCACAAATGATCTAGCGTTCAATCACAACCAGACGTCACCTGCGGCGTTGCCTCGCCGTTGTCGATGATTTAGAGTTCCATCGCCCACAAACACGTCGCAGCCAATAGCAAGATCATCACCAGAAACTCATCTCTACGATCTAGGGTTTAATCGCAACCAGACGTTGGCTGGGGCGCGGGCCGCCTCGTCAGACATCGACGATGATGAGTAGAATCACACAACGTAACCAGATAATGAGTAGAATCACATAGCGCAGCTATTTCTCCACAATTTGGAGAGAAATGAAAAATACAGAGGAAGGGGAGAAATGGAAATGGGTGGAGAAACCATTTCTCCGCCTAAAACCATAACCATTTCTTCCAAACAAGAGAAACCAATTCTCCCAATTTCTTTTTTCTCTACCAAACACCCCCTAATTGTTTAATTGCATTGTTTGTAGGTAGTTGGTAGATTTCTTTTGTTGACCTTGTGAGCTGGGTAGGCTTAATTGGAATATTAAAGACATTGGACATCTCTTTTATATATCTTTTGATGTTGTTTATATGGTTGTGTTTGTGATATTGGTTACATAGTCAAGCTTTGGTTGTCAACATCTCTGATGTGTTTGTGTACTTTTAATATATTATGCTTCGGCAAAGTTGTTAAATAATGTATGCATTGTTAACTTGTTTGTAAGAGTGGTTAGAAAAAGTTTAAATTTATACTGAAAATTAGGATGTTACATGAGAGATTGTCTAGACAACTATAAATATGCCTGCCTGGAATTTCCGATGTACATGATGTTCTTATGATGTCGTGCGTTCCATACCAACAAATAACCATCTCTACAACATAGAAACTCTCATTCTTTCTTTTTCTAGCAGGAAGATTTAATGAGGGAGACAAGTCCATAGGAGCGAGTGAAAGGACTAATCGAATAGAATGAGGGGTGTCTTAAACACCCTTATGTGCAACACACATAGGTAATTAGACATAAAAAACAAATGCTCACCGGATATAATGACTAAATTGATGATAAGTTTCAAAAGTAAGGTTTTTCTTTATAACTTATAAACCATGAGGACCAAAATTATAATTTGATGCTAACCATAAGGACGAAAAGTTTAATATAATCTAAAAGCAATGACAAAACAATCATTCAGAAAAGCGATATCGAAACACCCTTTTGGTAATGAACTACATTACATCAGTATGCATACCTATATAGAATATATGTATTCCAATGTTCTTGTTAATCAAAATTAACTAAAAAGGTTATATTTTATACACACCTTGTAATTTATGATATTGATGGTTGCGAAAAAGCTGATACAGGTACTATTTGCTTTTTAAGAGATTTTGGTTCTGAATATCACATCTAAAAAGCAAGTAGTAGTCATGTTTAGTGTTCGTTCATACTTAGTTGATTATTTCTATAAAAAGTATGAATATCTTTAAGGACAAACTTCATGAAAATGTATTCAACTTTGCATGAATTCTTATTGTGTGTATCGAACTTTAATATGTTTCAAACCTTAAATTTTTTTGCTATTATGTGAAATTAACTTTCTATTATGCATAATAAACCCATATCATTTTTTCCTATAGTGTGTATCTAAATTATATAAAATAGAACAAACTAAAAGTTCGATATACACAATAGAATATTTTAATGTTTGATACATACAATAGGAATTTATGCAAAGTTAAATACATTTTGTTAAAGTTTATCTTATTTTTAACTATCTCTGATTCATTATCATTGTACATATATATGAAGCAGTTA
>JAUEJL010133252.1:0-23396 GCA_032274825.1 Drosophyllum lusitanicum | reverse complement strand
CTTCTCAAACGCAACTCAATATCATCCAAAGAGTGCGTATCGGCCAAATAATCATACAATCAGATAATCAATCAACATTCAACAATAATCAGACTCATCAGTCTATTAATCACATACGCATGCATCACATCAATCACATCAACCATAATCTTTACCATCCGTGAGTTAACATCCACTCACCTCTTGTTCTCATACGCTGCATTCAGATGTCTAATGTTACTGAGCCTTTGTGTTTCCTGAAAACACAAACACTGAAATCAGTTCCTGATTCATAAATATATATACCCACATATATTTATATCACATATGCCCCAAATATAGTGCATTAACTTCCCACATAATATTAATCACATAAGACATCACATTAATGAACAATCAAAGAACAATCTTGCTGAAAAGTCCGGGTCGCGCCGCGACATGCCTTCGAACAACCCCGACTTCGAACTCGAAGTCCACTTCGAGCGCCCATATTCCGAATTCGAAACCAACGCGTCGCGTCGCGACCTTTGGACCCATCGCGTCACGACAAGCCTTCGAGCGGCTTCTTTCGAATGCGAAGCCCTCTCTTCGAACATATTCCTTCGAATTCGAAGTGTCACGACCCCTAAAACTGTCACGCCGCGAAATACAATTTTCCAGATTCTTCTTCTTCTTTTTCATCGTACAACCACTCAAAACTCCATAGCAACAATATTCAGTATTTCAAAACTTATTAAAACTTATCCAAAACATGTATAAACATCATTTTACATGTTAATAATCATCAAGAACACTCTTTAACCACTTAAATCATCAAAACAAACAAAACCCATTAAACAAGGTTTCTTCAAAACTCATCCATGGTGATTCATATACAAGTTCATAAAACACAGTAAAAACCATATCAATAGGATCATCATCATGTTATAAACATATTCTAACCTTGTTCTTGAGTATAACTTCACAAATCAACAACTCCAAATTTCAAGTCTAAGAAGTTCTTGAGTTTTCTTCACACAAAGGTAAGCATACACTTTATTCACACACACATACACTTTGAAAATGAGGAGGTGAACTTTCCATCTCCAGCGCATATACACGTATTCATAATAATCACATATAACTAAGCAGGAGGTGGTTCTTTCATAAATATCCCATATTAATTCCACATGCATAACCATGTGCATGCATGCATACGTAACTTCAAGCATACATATACACATACATATTAATTAATTCATTTATCATGAATATCACTAAATCAATAAAATCACACGATTATATTATTAAAACAAACATAATCGCTTACCATTTACCCGCTAATTAATAGCCCGGGTTTACGGGTGTTATAATGTGATCTTGTGACGTGAATTTGTAAGCCCATTTTTAAACCTTAGGATTTTAGTACTTTTTTATTACTTAAACCCCTAAAATAAACTAAACTAATAGTTTAAAAATTAGTGTAAAATATGTTTTAACCCTTAAACTTTACACTTTAAAATGCTTTAACCCTTAAACTATTTTAATGAACATTTTAATCTCTAAACTATCTCTAATATTTGATTAAATTCCTATTCTTGTTTAAACTAATTGTTTTTATCCCTAACTTAATCTAAGTTTGCCTACTATCGCCTAAATGCGTAGCTCACCCTTTTCCCCAAGTCGATTGAGAACATAACGTAGAAACTCTTGTCAACACCATTGATTCTAGGCCCTAGAAACAGTTTTCGATACCATCGATTTGAAGAGGGTCAACCCGTGACCGACAACATTGAAAGGGACCACCTTGTTTCGACACAATCACATTGAAGAGGATCAACACCATCGCACAAAAACCCTCGATTTTGTTAACTGATTCTTTGAAGGTAATGTATATCTTCTTCCTTATAATAGTAATATATTGATTCTCTAATTAGTTTGATAGTTCTATCTAGGAGAAGTTTGTCTTTCTCTTTAGCTATATTTTAAGGTTTTAAAACGATTTATGACTTTGTTAGTTATTATCTTATATGTATTTTCTTAATTTAATAGTAAAGTTAGAGGTTTTAAGGATAAAACTATGTTTTAAAACTTTAGTAATTTGCTATACCAGGTTAAGTGACTAAAACAATTAATTGTAACAAATTTAGAGATTAAAACATTTATTAAACAAATTTAGAGGTTAAACCATTTTTAAACACAAAATTTAGGGGTTAAACCATATTTAACCCTCAAAATTAAACACCCCTTAAATTAAAATACCATGGAATCGGATAATTAAAATATCACGAGTGGACGAGTGGTGCACCGTGCTCACATCCTCTTCGAATCAAAATAAACTTTCCGGTAACGCCAAATCATAAACAAACACATGTATATATAGCCCACCGCAGAACATCCGGAGGTTTTCTTTCTGTTCCATTTCCAGATACTGCTAGTTCTACTCTGTTTTACTCAACGAAATCTATCCTATTGTAAGAATAATGACGTTGATGAGAGCTCTACCGGCAACCACGTCTTACGCCGCCGGCTTCGGCGTTTCCTCTCTCAGAACACCTCCTACGCACCGCCGTTTTCGTCCAGCTGTCATTGCCAAAGGTAATTTACATACTCGCGCTCGTAGACGTCCCAATCGAGTCGATTTTGTTTGGCGTACAAACCCTAGCAATCTGTTCTTATATTTTATGAAAATTTCCGCGGTTATCATTCGAATTGCGCTCTCTTTTAGTTTACCTAATGCTAAAGTAAATTTTTGCTACTGTTTCTTCAAAATATGCGGTCTAACTGTGTTTTTGTTTACTTATTTCATTCGTTTTTAATGAATGCAGCTTATAAAGGAGATAAGCATGATCATATAAAGCATGTTTGTATTTATTTGATTTTGTGCATATGAACGCCTTATAAGTGTAATGGATGCTAACTTCACAAATTATTTTGAAGTGTTTGAAACCATGTCTTTGTAGAATTAGTTTGCACATAATAGTATATACCTTGAAATAGTTACTCCAGGCGATTCACAGGACCTTACTGCTTGCAATAAGTGGAGGAGATTAACACTGCAAGCTTCTAATAATTTTTCTGAAGATATAGTTGAATCAGAATATACTTTATAAGAATTAAATATTTTATCAGTGGTACGTGTTGCTCATTACTAAGGTATTTTTATTTTTTGTTTTCAGCTGAACCTTCAGACAAGTCTGTTGAAATTATGAGGAAGTTTTCAGAGCAGTATGCTCGTAAGTCTGGCACTTATTTTTGTGTCGACAAAAGTGTTACCTCTGTAGTTATCAAGGTACTACTTCTTTCCTATTTTTTTCTCATGTCAGACTGAATATTTTGCTCTACTAAGATTTTGTTTTAGCTGCATTTAGCATGTATTTAGCATGTATTTTCATTCACAATAATCTTTTGACTTACATTTGCAATGACCTTATAAACAGTTTCCTTTCCATTTTCAAAATATTTCTAAGTACTTCAAACTAGAAGACACTCTGAGTATCTTTATCACTCTTAATAATATGCTTTAGCGAAGCAAAGCAGACAATCCCTATTTATCCAGCCATGAAATATTATAGATACGGTCATACAAATCAAAACGTTTCTCCTTAGAATGTAAGTGATCTTCTACAATAAGCATCAACTCTTCTTTAAATTTGGATATTTGGATCTGCACATCAAGAAATCCCTAGACCTTATAAGCTTGACTGCTTGAGATCATACGAGTTAATTCATTTCACAGATCAAGGATACGGATGATCTATCTTCATAGGATTCTTGTGAGTGGTTAATATATGTTCTTCTATTGTGAACTGTTATGGAAGTGATACATTTTATTTCGATATGTCGAGAGTATCTTCTAATGAATTATATAATCATGTAACATATGAGGCAAAATGGTCTTAATAAAACAAGTCTATTTCCAAGGTTACTCTGGCTAGGATATAAAGGAAACCCATGTTAACTTTGCCTACCCTCTAATAAAACGTCTCTCCATCGAAAACCTTGTTTTTTGCTATATTCTGGGTTTTCTTATCTCTTTTATCCTGTTAACGGCCTACCCTCAAATAATTACATCTCTTTGAAAATGGGAGGCAGTGTTGCTGCTCAAAAAAAAAAAAAAAACTATGTTTGGATGTATTTTCTTGAGATTCTACACTGAACTATATATTTTATGATTCAATTGATAAAGAGGGCTGATTGTTACTGCATTAGAAAATTAAGAAGTCAATACAATGATAAATTAGCAATTCAAGAGCTATGGATCCAAAACATGTATTGATGCTTGCTTCTTCTTTCCTTACGTTATTTATAGTACATGAAAACTTTATTCCAAAGCTAACATAATTTAGGTAACGTAAGTAAAAGACTTAAATAAATAATTAAATACTCTCCAACCCCTAATTAGTAATTATATTAGAATTACTCACAGCCCCTTAAGGCCTTAACTTGGTTTGTATCAATACTCCCCTCCCTAAAACACATTTTTCCCTGAAGATGTGGCTCGAAATTTCTCAATCACTCTTGTGAGATTATGATCCCTTGACTTCTTGTCAATCCACATCCACCTCCTCTTCTTCCCCTGCCAACGTGCAATGTGCGCAAGGTCTTACCACCACATTGATGGCCTGGAACAAACTTCTTATTGTATTTGAAACATAGCCCTTAAGCTCGTTTTGCTTTCCATGACTCTTTTCCACCGTGACAGATGAAGCCGTGGATGAGACTAAGCTCGTTTTGCGTTTCTAACAATCCACGAGTCAAGAAAGTTGAAGGATAGGAACCACTACCTCGTGAAACTTTGCTTGGTTTGTTCATGGATAAAAATTGATAACTGTATTATGTCCTTGTGGCATGTCTCAAATTGCTAAACATAAGTCTAGCTTGTGGCCTTTGATAAACATGCCCTCTAAGATTCTAATATTGCATTGAGCTAACTAGCCAGTTTTTCGAATAATGATACATACTCACGTGCTTAACTCTCATGAGTGATGACTTAAAACTGCTCATGTAAGGTTCTTTCATAAGATTGTTGAAAATGGAAATCTCTTTTAACTTGCCCATAAAACCAATACGAAGCCATCCCTCTAAACACAAACCATAGCATGAGGTGTTTAACCTCTTAACCTCTTGAACCCTCTTAACCTCTTGAACCTACACGATTAGCTTATAGGTAGGTTGCTGCTAGATTGTCTTACCACCAGAAAGCATCAAAGATACAAATCTCAAGTTCATGAAGAAGAGCTTTAAGCCACGTAAGCTCCTCGACAATTTTGACGAGAGCTTTGTATTGTGATTCAGTACAGGAACACAAACACACAAGTGGTCCACGAGATGATTTTATAGTCTATATAGATAGGAAATACCCCCATGGAAGCCTAATCGAATGCATGGAGATTTGTGTGCTCGACAAACTACCTTTTCAGCAAGCACATAAAAGCTTGAAGAGTAAATATTAATCTTGACGAATTAGTGTGTCATGGTTAGTTGTACCACAAATAGTGAAAAATTCATTTAACCATGCATTACGAATGCATAGATTGGTATAGTTTGTTAAGAGCAAAGGTCACGTATAACCAAGAAAGGGTAACATACTCTGGATCACCATTCACCAAGCGGGTCCAAGAAGGTTAACATAGTCAACAAGGTGAAGCGAATCGGAGGTTATGAGCGAGGGCATTGGTTAGGGAGTCATGTGTGTGTATATAGATAGATAACGAAGACTAGCTCGATATAAGAGTTCCAAGACTACTTTGTGAAGCTATAATGTCAGAGCCACGCTGAACAATCATGATACCCAGTAAATAGTTAAAGGGGTTAGGATCTTTGAATTCATAAGCATAGCCTAGTTGGGGAACTAGGTTGTCGATGCCTCGATGGTGACAACGTTGTTTTCTCTAACAATGATGTCATGCACATACACAAGAATCTAAATAACGGTGCAGCCACAAGAGTAGATAAACAGTGATGGATCAGTATTAAAACCTATAAAGCCTGGATCTTGAAATGATGTAGAGAGTCGTTGAAAGAATGCTTGCTGAGCTTGTTATAGGCCATAAAGAGGCTTATCTAGCACACCAACATGATCAAGACTCACTGATCCGACGTTGTAGATGAATAATATCAAGTGGTGGTTTCATATAGACAATTTCCTTGAAGTTGTTAAAGAAATTAAGAAAGACACTTTGAACATCTAATTGCCTAAGAGGTTTTGTGATTCCGCAGAAGAGAATAGCCCAAATAGTTGTTGATTTGACAACCTAGAAAAAATCTAGTAATAATTAGATAACAATTAATATTAAAGAACAAATTTGAAGAAGCAACATAATATATAATATCAAAGAAATTTGAAGAAGCAACCGACAAGCTCAAAGGAGGAATAAGAATATAAGATGATAGATGTTGGGAGTAGTGAGACTCTAGGTTCTAATTCTCAAAGGGTATTGAAGGTCGAAACTAGAGTTGATATTCCAACATTTGATGACATCTTCCTGACCAAGAAGCTAGATTCATGGATCAACTAACTAGAGATGTCCTAAACTCGATGGTTTTAGCAATAGCTAGAAGGTGTTTTTGCAAGGTTAAGCTAACAAGCTATGCATCGGCTTGGTGGAATTCTTATCTAAAGACGATGACAAGGAGAAAGTTAATAGAAGGAATTCACCCCATTTTAGAATCCACCATGGAGTTTTAGAGTTTTGCCTCCCTTGTGCTGACATTGGGAATTTTAACGAACAAATATATCTTGAGTTGGTATGTTGCAAGATTACGTCAAAAAATTCAAAATGAGTTGTGGTTGCATACATGGTTAAATATTTGTAGTGACTAGTGTAAGTGGCATTATGATGAGCATCCAATGAAAAGTAAAACTTTGGACTACGACTACCCGATGGAAAAAGGCACCATGGAACCAACATATGATATGCATCGCTCCAAGAAAGATGTCAAGAAGCAGAATCAACAACTTCTAATAATGCTAATAAATTTTGTGGCTTTTATAAGATTATAGGACAATTCATGAAGGGTTAACAAGGTAGATTTGGAGCCTTTTCCAAATTCCAACAATGTGTCGAAAGATGATGAGCATTGAGCAATATAAACAATTGGAGAAGCAATTTCCAACCACATGACCGAGCTTGGCTAAACCGAAGAAACAAACAAGAGCTTAATGCTAATGGTAAGGCCGAGAGAGAAACAACCAACTTGTGCGACAAAGTTGTTCAAGGCTTAAATATTCATGTGAAACAAGAGTTGTTGAAGGCCATTATGAATATCAAAAGTCAAAAGTATTTATTTTTGGCTAGCCTCGTTCAACGGTAGGGCCTAAAGATCACTTGTGCTTGTATATAGAGATGAGCTCGGTTCTAAAACCAGCCCTAACGTTAACAAACCAAAACCACCAAAAAGTTAGAACCTGAGAACTAAACCTTAATATACTATCAATTCCGGTTTTTTGGTAATTCGGTTCCAACTTCCGGTTTGGTTCTAGGTAAAAATTGAACCCGGTGGAACTGAAAACCGAAATAAGGGAAGTATAGGATGATACGAATCAAGTTGATAATCAATGATAGAAAGATGAAAAGATAGAATAATCGACTTTCGAGAGGTCGATCGAGTCTCCTATTGTTTACTTTCGAGAGGTAAACCAACACTCCAATGATATGAAAACTATCAATCAATTTCCGCATTATGAATATTACAACCCTAATGACATATTTATAATCAAAGATAATAATCTATTCCTAATATAACTCTAACTCCTATTATTTATCTAAAAATAGTTCCTATCTAATTATATCAACTAAATAATAAAAGATAACAAACTTCTATATAAAATAATGGACCATATCATTACTCCCGGCCCCCAAAAACACCTTGTCCTCAAGGTGTTGCCACTATTGAGCCAAATTCCAGGATCCCATATATAATTATCTTTGTCCTGTAGCCTACGTCGCGATATATCCCATGGCTGTCCAGCGAGGTCATCATGCCATGCATCCATCGTTAGTTTTAATATTGGCCCATTATGTACTTCATAAGGAAGCCCAAGCTCATTGTTTGATATCCATTTACAATTAGAATCATACATTGTATTCTTTTTTCTTGTGCTTCCCACATCATAGTTCCTTCCTCTAAGTTGCTGTCTTTTCTTTCCCTGAACGAAACTGGCAGCCCCCCTTCCCCGCTAGAAAAGTATTCCCGATCAGTGTGGACAATATCTTCGCGGTTCACAACTTTAAACTTACCCTTGGCAGCACCTGTTTCCTCCAGGGATGACGGCATTAGGTATCTGTCTTCATAAAAAATTAATGGAACCGTGCGGCTCGCTGGCTGGGTCACGCCTACAGTGATAGGTGGTGCTTCTGTTGGTCTTGGTTGTTGGGAATGCTGCATCCGATTCATCAGCAGCTTAATTATCTCTTCATGCCTCTTCTCTGATTCTTCCCTAAACAATTCTATAGTATTCTCCAGTTTCTCGACCTTGCCTTCCCAGTTCTTAAACCGCTTTGCGGATTCGGTGAGGTGTTGCTCTAAATCCACCTTCAAATCAGAAATATTACTCATGATACCAAAAAAAAAAAATCGGGATGAACAGTAGTCGGCTTGAACAGTGACCTCGATTTTTTTCTTTTGCCACCCAGAATCGTTGCTCTGGTACCAATTTGATATGAATCAAACCGGAAATCAGAACAAAAGATAGAATAATCGACTTTCAAGAGGTCGACCTGCTCTCCTATTGTTTACTTTCTAGAGGTAAACCAACACTCCAATGATATGAAAACTATCAATCAATTTCTGCATTATGAATATTACGACCCTAATGACATATTTATAATCAAAGATAATAATCTATTCCTAATATAACTTTAACTCCTAATCTTCATCTAAGACAATGCACCATACCTTTTGTATGATAGTCTACCGTCAAGATCATTCCTATTTTAGTCTTTCATGTAGTTTCTGAATCCGATACAATTTGTTTAATGTAATAATGCATAAAATCAAAATGCTCTTTGTAGATGATTTGGCTCCATAGGTTGCCACACTAGCACCTGATTATGGCATTTTGCGTGCTCATCTTGTCTTGTCAATGTTACAGCTTTATCAACCCAAAAGTTATTAATCACCACGACCAATAATTCTTAAATGTACTATATGTTTCTTTTGGAGTATGTGGAGGCACACTTTATGGATTAAGAACAATAACAACTAGAATGCACGAAACAATCAAGAAAACACACGAGGATTTACGTGGTTCACACAATAAGAGTAATTGTGCATTCATGCTGCGTCCACGGCGAACTAGAGAAAGATTTTATTATTATAGAATTACAAAGGCTTGCTGCCGTCTGCGTTGGGGTTACAATGGTAAGTAGAGTGCGTTAGGGTTACAAACTTACAATGATAAGTAGAGATCTATTTACAGACAATAAGTTTGACCTAGCACTGCCAATGGGCCAGGCCCACAAGCTTAAACGCGTCATCTCTTTCTGTTAGCACTCAGCAGAAGCTAGTCATCAGTCGCAAGTGTTAGCGGTGTGGATCCTTCAACATTAGCGTCGGCAATAAAGTTCAGCACGCTGAACTACTTCAGCAGCTGACAAACAAACTGCTCCTCAAAATATTCTTCCTGTGGCGCTACCCCCTTGACCCCTGCCCGCTCTTTTGCAAGGGGACCCCATTTGCTAAATCTCAATAGTGGCAATGAGGTCAGGAGGGCAGATCAGTCTCTGTAACTCAACAACATAAACTGTTAATGTCTAATACATACATATCTGTATCATTTGTTTGGATCTCTAGTCAACAATGTTCCTGCATTATTCTAGTCTTGCAATAGTGATGGAAGTTTGTAGAAGCAGTTATCTGATGGATGGCATCACGAAGAGGAGCATTACACCACCAACTTAATGATAAGATTGAAGTTGTTGGTCTTGACTGTATAGGTGCTTAAGGCTTCATGTTATATGATAAACTGAAGTTTTGGCCATTATTGTTGATACAGGGATTAGCAGACCACAAAGATTCATTAGGTGCACCACTTTGCCCCTGCAGGTGAGGCATCTTTATAAATACTTTTAGTAAAACTGAGCCCATCAGTGTCTAAATCAGATAATATGTGATTTTGTTTGTAAACAGGCACTATGATGACAAAGCAGCTGAGGCAACACAAGGTTTTTGGAATTGCCCTTGTGTACCCATGAGAGAAAGGTAACTGACTTAAAAAATTTGATCAGATGTTAGATTTTAGTTCTTTTACGACTTAAATGTGACATCTGATCATTGGATATATATATATATATATTTTTTCTTTCTTTTGTGTGTATGTGTGTGCGCACACAATTTTGTGATATCATTTGTGGTTTACTGGTTTGTATATTTAAGCTTTCCACTACCAAAGATCTTTTTAGCTGATTACCTTCTTATTTCTCAGAAAGGAGTGCCACTGCATGCTTTTCCTCACTCCTGATAATGATTTTGCTGGCAACGAGCAGGTAATACATACGAACCTAATTTTTTTGTAATTTAGAATCCAAGAAAAAACGAGTCATAACGAGTCGAGAAAAGAAGTAATATATTTACATGACTCACGAAACTATTTACAAGGTTAATTATCCAACTGTGAATGTGGATTTATCAACGAACGAGTCGATTTGGATTATATTTATAAGTCAAGTAAAAAAAAATAGTTCTCAATAGGGAATGAGTGTATTATTTATAATGTAGACCGGGGACCTTATAAATCATGTTATTAGAAGATTTAGATTGTTATTACAGAAGAATATTCAATATAGTCCATAATTAATTCATAGTCTTAAGGGACTAATTTTAGCCTTTAGATCAATGGTCCTGATTAAATTTTAAAAATTTGGGCGGAGTTACATTTTCGTAACTTTTCGTAATTCACATGTGATATTTTTACAAATTAAAATTTTTACAACTTTTCGTATACTGAATCACCTGTGATTGAATATTAAAATTTCAGGACTATGTTTTTTAAATGGACTTTATTGAACACAACTCTGTTGTTATAATAGTATAGTTTTTTATTTATGTAAATGAGTAAATCATCTTATTTATAATACAACCCGCTTACCTCTAGTAGTTTGTTTGGTCACCCTGGATTATATCTTCGCTGTTGTGCAACTTACCAAGTTGTACAATCTCTCCCTCAATTAATGCAGGTTATATCTTTGGAAGAAATCAAAGAATCAACAGCCAATATGTAGGATTAGGTGCGCCACTCTTTTTGGTACACAAAGTATCGATTACATTACATCTACATATGTTATATCATTATGTTCATATTATATCGAGATCATCACTTTTGGCGTTTCTAGTTTTCATATTAACATGCCTTACAAGTAACCAACAAAAATAAAACGAAAACGAGAACCCTTTTTCATATAAGAACTGTAAGTATCAATCTTGACACTTGATTAAAATAAATTAATAGCTAATATTTTTTAAAGGCTCGTTAATAAGGGATATTTTAGGAAAATCAAGACTTACTCATTAACTATGGTCTATCCGGACATAATTCCAAGCTGGGTAAATGTATAAATGATCAAAATATCTCCATTAATGAATCATTAATGATGTTACAAACAGTTCTTGATCGGCGTTCTTGCATGAAAAATAGCTTGTTTGAACCCTCTTCTATATATGTGGGAATGTTTATTCGAGAACCATTCTTAATGCGAGAATAAATCTTGACATTTGATTAATATAATGTAATGACTAATAATGCTATGGTTTATTAATGGCTCATTAATGTCTAGTTAATAACTCATTAACGAGAGGTATTGTGAAAAAAATCAAGTTATTAAATAATGACTAATTTATCCGAATGCAATTTACGAATGGATAAATATATAAATGTCCAAAAAAACCTCTATTAATTAGCACATAACATGTGCTGTTCCTCTTGAATTAAAGCTAACAAATAATTTCCTATATTAATAGTACCATGAGAGTTGATGTATATCCAATTCTATTTGTTTTTTGTTTGTGTGCAAACATGGTTTGTAAGCTGCGGTGGTTCTATTGTATAGGACGAGTTATCCCTTAACTATTTTTTGTGTTGTATTAGTTTCGACCTTTTTTCATGAGTTAGAGCAATCTAATCATTTGTCAAATCAAGTTTTAAAATTAAGTATGAGAAATACAACACACTATCAGCAAATATAACTAGATTATATATAGTATAATATAGGTAATTCAGGGTTCGAATCTTGAGAGAAAGGTTAATGTTGATTCGAATAAATAAACCACTACTAATTATCCTATCAAATATTAAAAAAGATAGTTTTACTTCAAAAATAATAAAAACTTGATGAACGAACGAACAAGAGTAAGACAATGAACCATATTAAGACAATAATAAATACGCAATTCATCTAGGCTCAAATCCTCAACCAATATCTTATATCGACATTGTTTTTCTTCCCTTGGACTTGGCGCTTGAAACTCTACTTACGCACTCCAAAGAACAACTCAGTTTAATTGTTGTTCTTTTCCTTGGTTTTTAATGTAAAAAGCCCAGCAGATTCTTCGATTACAAAAGCCCACTTTAGTTAACTTGTGCTTTTCTTTACATGGCCAGGCCAGCTGCCAAAACAAATGTATATATTTGTTTTCTTTTGGCTCTTGCTGCTAGCTCACGAAAATTTTGGACTCCTATTTCCTTTTTTTAGATGTTCAGCTGATGTGGCTTTTTTTTATCTAGCTT
Source organism: Drosophyllum lusitanicum (assembly GCA_032274825.1). Classification (NCBI taxonomy): domain Eukaryota; kingdom Viridiplantae; phylum Streptophyta; class Magnoliopsida; order Caryophyllales; family Drosophyllaceae; genus Drosophyllum; species Drosophyllum lusitanicum. The sequence goes on along the minus strand of JAUEJL010133252.1, from coordinate 10,711 downwards.
CCGTGACCATTGAATCGTATCGATCCGAGTTCGTATAAGTTAGATATGACCAAACATTGAACGTATGTTGGAGTGTCTACGGTGGCTTGGTGATAGTGGTGTTGTTACATCGTGGTCACCCTTGCATTCTACTCTGCCATGGTATGAGTGGGAAGTGGCGGCCAGGGTGATGTCAACGGAGATGTAACAAATGGTGGGAGTGTAAGTGGGCTAAATCTATTTTTCTTTCTTTTTTTAAAAAAAGTTTTGATTAATTAATGAGTATTAGTGAGTCCTAAAAGTTGGTATAGTAAGGAGTGATTATCAGGATGGTAGTAGAAAAGTGACGTGACTTCTGGATTAGAGAAAGGTTCTATTTTGGCATTTAGAATTTACAGTTGCGATATTCTCATAATAAGTTCAAATTTTCTTAAAGAATTTGACATATATAGACTATAGAATATAGATGTTATTAATATAGCCTCTTCAACTTAATAAACATGATTAGAAACCCTTCTTAATAAGTTAAATGTTATATGATGTAATATATCTCGACTATTATACAATTATTTCTTAAACACTGCTTCTGATTTATATATTTCTTAACATTTAATATTATTATAATCCTTTACTTTAAATATTTAAAAAGTAGATCTTTTTTGCAGATTTAAAAAGTAGATGATTTTATCGTGTCTTATAAATATAAAAATAAAAAGTTAAAAATAAAACTAAAGAACAAAAAGTCAACGATGATAAAGGGCGTGTCCCCCGCATTTTGCCAGCCTACCAATCCAACGGCTACGGTTCGCTTCACGGCAGATAGGAAATGACGTCATCAACGTGTAAGGATGACACTGGAATGCCTTTCTAGATGGGTGGTAGTGGATGATTGGTACGTAATAAAATTAAATGTACATAATAATTTTATATATCATTAATTTGTATCAATATATACCATATATTGTTAACTGATTATATATGTGTATTAATAAAATTTGTTATTGTACAAATCAATTCCTTTTATAATATTGACATTTTTACTAGAGTAAATTACATTTTGGTCCACATTTGTTGATTTTACAGTTTTGTCCATAAATGTTTGAGCCTTACAGTTTTGATCTCTAACCAAACTAAAAAGATAAAAACACCTCTACCCTTGTGTTTTTATTCCTTTTCTTAATTCTTAAGTCATTATTTAGTCATTTTCTTTTAAATTTAGTTAATTTTTTTATTAGTTTAATCATTTAAAAAAGAGATAATAAAAGATCGTATTAACTGTAATCTCTCTCACTCTCTTACCAACCCTGATCTCCCCCTACTATTTTGCTTACTTTACTATTGCTGATGACTTCCACCACCATCACCACCACTATTACCTGCAACTACTCCATTACCCACAACCGCCTCCTTCAACTTCAACCACCACCACCGTCATACATCTCCAACTTTACAACAACAATCGCCGGCCTAATAAACCCACAACAAACCTTTGACGAACAACATTAAACCCAAGTTTAAACACATGTCATCGATTAAAACGTTGATTCTTCGCAGACCAGACACTATCCTAAGTCAAAATGACCAAATAAAAAACCTAACCTAAATCAACATTCTCAAATAAAAACCATAATGACAAAATCTTGTATGAAGAGGGAGATATAGTGAGAGAGAGGAAGTGTTAATGAAGAAGGTGGCGATGAGGGAGTGGTGGAGCAGCTATGACAAAGTAGAATAGTAGTGAGGGATGTGACAAAGAATGAGATGATATGACATGGAGATAGTGTGGTGGGATTTAGGCCATCGAGATGGCGGCGGCGGGTGAGTTGGCTAGAAAATAGTCTGTGCAGTATGAGAAGGGGGGGGGGGGAGGTATGTGATTTAAATGGATAGAGAGAGTGTGAACGTCTTTTTATTTAAGGGAGAGGGTGTGGATTTTATTTTTTATAAAATTTAAAATTATTTAAAATGAAATAAAATTGAAAAATGAATTAAAAACTAAGTGTAAGGTTATTATTGTCTTTTTAGTTTGATCAGAGACCAAAGGCCAAAGTCATAATAGGTTAGAACATTTAGGGACCAAAATCATAAAAAAACATCGAACTACAAGGACTAAAAATATAATTTACTCTTTTTACTATTCAACTAATGGTTTCTTTATAATTATGATAGTGTTTGTAGATTGTTTTAGCAATAATATTATTCATGATAAAGTCCCATTGTAGTGAACATTATGTTGAACAGTTGATGAGGTGATAACTTCATCATAAATCAATAGAATTGAAAAAATTATTGAAAAACTGTCATAGGTATTTTGCTTAACTGTCCGACCTATTTTATATGGACGAAAAGTTTTGATAGGCTAGATGTGTTTAAAAACATCCATAAGTAGTTTGCCTGATCCTAGCTAGGATCCCAATCCCTTCGTTTAAAGCCTCGATCTTAGATTTTTCTTTCTATTTTATACGGAATTAAATGAAAACTACATTGTATACGGGATTTCGAATAAACACAGAGATGTCAAATTAGTAGGTTAATTTCATATTTAGTAACCAATTAAGGTTATTTGACCTTTATCTTTGTCTATTCCTTAAGATAAGATTTAACAAAAAGTTATTTCTTAATTAATTTTTTTGTATCGGAAGTTGTCCTTTTCTACATCCATAAATATTTTTATGCGCGACAGCAATTTAACATCTTAACTTTTGTAGAGGTAGAATATTAAAGATATCTATATCTATGTTTATTTAATATTTGGTGTATTAATTTGTATTATTAAAAAGGTGGTTGACTAAGGAACTACTATAGGGTTATTGGGGTTGACTTGATGTCATCTCATGGAACACGTATATAGTAGGTCAAGATATATAGTCAACGCATAATGATTTTGAAGCTTGATTAATCTTATTTGGCTGCATACTAGCTAGCATAGTAAGTGGTGCTTGTTATTTTGACTTTAAGCAAATAAGTCTTGGCAAAGTTGTGTCGCTTTCTCCATGTTCTCATTGCTTACTTTTAATTACTAGTTTTCTATGCATCAGTATTTTTCAAGATTAATTAAGAATAATATTACAACTTTTCTCATTCGGTTAATTAGTTGTTATATATATATTTATCACCAAAGATTTTTTTTTTCTTTATTTTTTGTCAAAAAGACTCTAGCAAGGTGCTAGAGTTACCGCATGAATAATTAGACTTTTGGCCTTCTGCGGTCGTCAATGAGAATACAGTTTTCCTATTCAAATTATATGTATACATGCATGTATATATATGTAGATACATATAATTGTATTGGACTTGATTTTGAAAGAGTTACCGCATTGTAAATTTCGTTTTCTTTTAATTTCGTATTGCTACGTTAAAACCCTTTTGTATTGCTACGATAAGACCCATGACTTCGGTAATAAAAAGAAAAGAGGTCAAAGCGTCTCCGTTTAAGATTCCAAAAATGATGAACCCAACTTCTCAACTTGTCTCCAAAATTCATTTGTCACGTAACCAAGATAAACTAACATAATTTTTTTTTTTTTTATGGTTCAAAGTAAAAGAAAAAGTTGGGCAATAAAACTGTCAATTTCGAGCTCTGAAAATAAGGCAGGTATGGGCTCCACACGAGCACGCGTGGACCCTCTCATTGACTGTTTTCTAGTAATTTAGAAATCCTAAGTCAAAACAAAGAGACGAGTGACGTAGGTAATAGGCGTCGGTTCGGTCGGTCTGTCGGTCCTCCGGCGTCTATTTCATCTCATCGCCACCACTTCTTGTCCTGCCGCCTCTTTACTTTTTCCTTCTCCCAAATTTTTTTTTTATTTACGAAAATATCATTAGGATGCCTGACTAAGAAATCCACTATATCCATCATTTAATTTGTTTATTCAAGTCATTTTCAATATTATTATTATTATTATTATTCATATATACATAACTTTTTTTTTTAATTCAATGATGAAAATATCAAAGGAAGTGCATTTGTCAACACATCCAAACAACTCTGTAAAAATTTCAAAATATCATCTAGCAACGTCTATGAAACTTTATTACTTAAATCTTTAAAACTAGCTAAAGTCATATATTTAGAACTTGTTCACGTATATAAGATTATAAGAATAGCTATCTTAAAAAGGGAAATGTCAATATTGTCATTGTATATAACCAACTTTATTTTGTACCTAAAAATATACACAACTTACAAATTTGGTTTATTGTATGCGAGTTACCTATTGTAACAGGTAACTTACCGGTATCCTAACCAAAAATAAAAAAACTTTGGTACCTAAAAATAAAAAAACTTTCAAATTTTGTTCATTATTGTATACAATGGATAACCGGTAACATAGTATTCAGGTTACAAATTATATACAATGAACAAAATTTGTAATAAGTTGTATGTATTTTTAGGTACAAAATAAAGTTAATTGCATATAATGATAATATTAGTAAAGATTTTTATATTTTCACGCATTTTACCCATCTTAAAATGACTTAGTTGTAGGTTGCCTAAAAAAAATCTTGAATGACTGCTAAAACAGAAAAAATCCTCTTTTTTAATAAAAAAAAGTTATGATTATTACAATGAGAAAATGCTACAAAACTAGTTAACTAAGTCCGGTTAAATACATGTAGCTTTTTATTGTGAAAACTAGCTTGTTTTTTTAATATAACTAGTAGAAATAAACTACCAGTTCATCATAATAATATTAAGGGAAGAGAGGCAGTCAGAAATTATACAATAGAAAAGATTATTTGAGAATCGTTCTTATTGCGAGTATCGCGAATACCATTTGTATCCACCATTAATGCTCATTAATAGGGGTATTTTGGTCTTTTATATATTTTCCCAACCGTGAATTGCATCCGGGTAAGCCGTCATTAAAGAGCGAGGCTTGATATTTTTAAAATAACCCTCATTAATGATCCATCATTTTTATTGGCAATTGATTTAAATTAATCAAATGCTAAGATTGGTTTTCGCGTTACTCGAAATAAGAATGATTTTCAAATGAACATTCCCTTATATATATATACACACACACACACACACATATGATTGAAAGAGCAGATAAAGTCTGATGTGGTAAAAACATGTGAGAGGGTTTTATAAAAATTATATATTAATATAATTAATTATAGATAATTATTTATAAACTATATTTAATAAATTGTGATATATTTTGTTTAGAGAAGAAAATAATTATATTTTAGTAACAGTCTCATTTTTATCTATATTTTGATATAAATTTTATCGTAATATGACATTTTCTTAAAGATTAGTATATTTTCAAAATTTTGTTATCCATCGATAGAAGTGATAGTAATTCATTGACATTTTGTTCGTTTTTTATATTCATTCACTCTACATATCATAGTCGATATAATCACTGATTTGTTAGTATTTCGATGAAAGGATTAAAAATATATTATTTTTTAAAATTTTGTCCTATTAAAATATAGTTTATAAAAGTATATAATATTTATAATGAAATAAGGTGTATATTTAATAGTTGATGCACTCCAATACATTATATTGATCTGTCATGATTTATTAACCTGATGTTTTAAATATTTAAAGATTTAACATAAAGCGTAATGAATAAACGTATATGTATCAATTTAAAATTAAAAAATATTTATCATAATAGAACCCAATTTAAATAATGAACATCAATCAATATTAATTTATGAGAAAACTCCAATTTTATAACTATCATTGTGAATTATTATTGCTTTGTCTTGTATATATGTATATAAATATATAGGCAAAAGTTCAAACAAAAACTGTTTTTCGTACAAGAACTGCTAGAACTATTTTTAACGTCGTTAATGATTCATTAATAGGGGTATTTTGGTAATTTATATATTTACCCAACCGTGAATTGCGTCAGAGTGAGCCGTCATTAATTTACGAGGCTTGATTTTTCCAAAATAACCCTCATTAATGTGTCGCTAAAGAAGCATTAATGAGCCGCCAAAAAAATCTTAGCCGTTGATTAATTTTAATTAAGGACTAAGATTGGTTCTCGCAGTTTGTACGAAAAACTGTTCTCGTTTGAACCCTCCCCTATATATATATATACATATATATATATATACATATATATATATATATACACACACACACATATATATATATATTGTTGACAAAGTAGAAAGAAAATTTGCTCTATTAGCAGAAAAATGATAATTTCAGTAATTACGTGGAAGTTTTGTAACCATTCGTAAACTGCATGTTAGTGGATTGTTTTCAATATGTTTAATAACCACTTGTGAGTCTTTAAAATCGTTGGTTAATGACATAAAATTGTTTACAAAACTATCTTACCATTTTAAGGCTTTTTAAAATTAATGGTTATGGGTGAGTAAATAACCGTTCACAAACTATAACTCAATATAATTATCAGGTAGTGGAACAACAATTATGTTAGTAGAGCTGCTCTCAAATAAACTCCCCCATATATATATACACACACACACACACAGAGAGAGAGAGAGAATAATGATCAATAAATAACCTCTCTTATATGAACTTAAGGAACCATTATTAACCATGAGATCCATCCATCAATGGTTGAGATTAAAAGAAATATATATGTATATATATTTATAATTGGTAATTGACGAGCATTCGTATACATAAAAGGACATTTTTGAAATAATAAAAATCTACTACCCTGATATTTCTCATTCACGTGCTCTACCCTGATAAGGTTGGTTGGATAGATTCAGATTTGTGGGTAATCTTAGGTTACAGCTAACTCGGTTTTGTAGCAGTCGACGTAGATTAATGCTTGTGGGTGGCCGTTTAGGTGGTCGAGGTGGCTGTGATAGTGGACGATGACATTAGTGGAGTCGTATGTTACACCTAGCTCGGTTAGCAGTCGACGTCGATGAATTGTTGTGGGTAACTGGTTGTATGGTTGGTGGTGTTCGATTAGATGGTTAACGGCCGTCGATTGGGTGGCAATTAGATGGTCGGGGTGAGTGTCTGCGAGAGAGATGATAGAGATTGTTCTATTTTTATGATCTGTAAACTTAGAGAAGGTTTTTTTATAATTTTTGACTAAACTACCCCTTAAATTTAAAAGAAAATAAAAAAGACAACAAAGTAAATGATTGGTCAGAAACACTTATCGCGGTTCTCATAAGAAAAACAATTATCATTTGAACCGCTCTCTATACACACATTACCAGAAATGAGTTAGGATTAGTGAAAAACAAAAATAAAAGTATTTATGAAAATTTACAATGTTTTCTGAAACACTACATCGTTTTATTAATGCAAAGTGTTTCTTATTTTAATCATAGATTTTAATAATCGTATTTAATTAAAAATTACTTATAAATTTGTAAGTTTTTTTTTTAACAGCTTCGCCTCAGCGGTAGTGGCACAGGATCGAAACACGGTTGATCTTATCAGGGCCCCGGTTTCGAACCACTCCAACTACACCCCCCTAATTAATTCGGTAGGGCTGCTTTCACCAACGAGGGAGTGACCCTCAGCTACTCCTAGAAAGAAAACCTCCAAAGAGACTCGAACCCAAGACCTCTCCTTCACTGGAAAAACTCCCTTACCGCCAGAGCAAGCCCCTTTTATTGTTGGTATTATGTGTCTTGCAGAATTTTGTTTGTATCTTGGAGTTTCGGTGTTTTTCATATATTGCATTGCTTTAAAAAGTATAATTTAAAGGTGAAAAATATAAACAAAAGTTTGACTAGCGTAGCGGCAAGGGGGTGTTGATGGTAACAATGTGGTGGAGCGTTCGAACCTCCGCACTTGCTTTTTGGATTTTAACCTTATATCCTTATACCAGCTCATCCGCATTATTTTTATAAATATTTTTGTCCGACAATTTCTTCAGCTTGCTATAATTAATTTGATTAAAATTATATCATTATTAAATAAAAACAATTAATTTTATATCTTAATTTCTTTTCTTTTATAATTTTAATTTTAATATATAATATTTGATGTACTATAATATATACTAGTTTAAATACCTGTGTAACACACGGGTAGTCATAAATATTTTTGTAAAAGTAATATTGTATATTCGCTTAGTGAAATATATAATTATTTTGTATGGATGAAAGATTAGCACAATTTGAGGCTTTCTTGAAAAATAAAAGAATTTTATATTAATTTCAATTGACATAATAAGTAAATGATGACAAATTTAAAAAGGATGAAAATTTAATTATGATAATGTTTGTATTATATAATAAACATATATAAGGATACAAAATTTAAATATTTATTTCTAAATTAATGTAGTGGATAAAAATTTAAATTGGAAAAACAGTCTAACACAAATTATAGTGATTTTAAATTCAAATCAAATTTAAAATCAAAACTGAATTTGAAAAATGATTTGTATGAACTTTGTCCTTGTTACAGTTGTTTACAATCAACTTTTTTTTCAATAAAAATAATACAACTAAATTTTATTGTATGTAAACAATTTTTTTGTCTCGTTTTTAGTTTGTCATAATTCTCATTGTATACAACAACTTACGTATAATGGAAGAATTATAAAAGTTGATTGTCTTATTTTTTAAAATAAAATTTTCATTATATAAAATGATAATTAAGACAAAATTCACTATATTTTCAAATAATTTATTCTTATAAAAAATAAGGTCAACATAATAATAATAATAATAATAATAATAAATTCTAGATATATAGTGACATCAAAATATAATAACGAAATATTCTTAAAACACACATGGCAATCTTATATTATCAAAACAAATATATTTGTGTTATTTTGAAATTTAAATTATGTATAATTTTTAACAACTACCTTATCTTAAATTAGAATTAAATTTAAAAAATTAAGCTTTTAATTTTGACCATTTAAAGTCAAAATTAGAATTTCAATTTTGATAAAATTAATGGATAGGATTTAATTTTGATTAAATGAATGGTTAGGATTTTCTAATTAAATTGATGAAGATTAGTCTTTTATTTATATTAGAAGATGGTTCAAATAAGAACTGTTTTTCATACCAGAACAAATTATAGCCATTGATTAAAAAGATTAATGGTCCAGATTAAACGTTTGTTAATAGATAACCTTAATTAAATCAAATTTATCCTTAATTAATGAGGGGTAATTTGGACATTATGACATCACCCCCATTTTTTAAACTAATATATTCATCAAACGAAAAGGTGTTAAATTACGAAAATTATATCAAATTAACGAAAAAATTATGCTCTTTGATTTGATACCGATCTTGCTAATTTTTTAAAGAAAAAAATTCGTGTTTGTTGGTTTTTTTTTTCAACACAGGTCTCGACAGGTGCATATTATTAAAAAAAATTAAATACAGGTAGCGACATGTACACATATGCATATATGTACATGTGCAAATATATGCATGTGTGCATATGCACATATGCACCTAGTTAACATTCAAAAATCAAGCACACTGTTTTTTTTCTTTGGAGCATTTCAACAAACACTTATAACATGTTCAAACCCTAATTAATTTTGTTTCTTTATTTTAAAGTTACAAATTTGTGCCATTTTTATTACACTATATATTTTAAGCTACAACTACAACTACTTTGTCATACATCTCTATACAAATAAAAAAACCTAACTTCAGCTCTATATGGAAGACCCAACTTTAGCTCTTAAAAGTTCTCCGGCCCCATCTCCAACTATTTACGTATTTAAATATAACAATTCATGTTTTTAAGTTCACATTTATAGTTTTATAAAATATAAATGAAATATTAAGAAAAGTAGAAAAGGAAATTACAAAACAAATAGTAAAAAGAATAAGCTAGAAAACAAATAAAAACAAAAGGAACACGTAAATAAAAATCAAGTACAAATTTTTTTAGAGAGAAAAAATGGATAAAATAAAAATGAACACGTAAGATATAAATGAAATAAAATTGTATGATAGATAATTATTGTTATTAAATCTAAATAGAAAAGGAACTAAAAAAAATAATATATGAGGGAAGAATGAAAACAAAAAAAAATTAATCTAACATTTGTTTCGGTTGATAAAAATAAAATACGATTCCATAATTTTATTAAGTTTGTATATCTGTCAATAAATTCAAATGCATGTAAATATAAAAACAAATAATAGACTGTTCTTTCATATTGTTTTGTAATTAACTTTTTTTATGTTTACTCCATAAATGTATCATTAATTAAATAACGATTGCATTAAAAATATGTTAAACTAAACCTTCTTTTTATATAGTGCATTTTTACGGTGCAAATTTAGGCGATCTTTTGTAAACATTTTGAACATGTAATATGTATATCAATATATTATATGTGTATGGTGTAAGTTTCAAATGAGAATCTTGATGTGTGAAATCTAAGTTATAAAATTAAGTCCAAAATTCACCTTTTCTAATACACACACAATAGGCAAGTATACCTGACCGTGCAGTAATATAGTAGAGGCAAGTAATGGGTATCGTATCCACGGAGAGCGGTGCAACACCGAAACAAACGGTAGACTACTAATTAACCTATAGTTGGGAGCTTTTTGTGAGTTTTAAGAATGAAATCTAACTAGCAACCTAATTGAAATGAATTACTAAACTATTGCTGAAATTCTGCAAAGATGACCGATAGAAACACGTTTTCACCTTAATCTCTCCCCCTAATTAAATATATCTTCAGATCAGTTTAATTGATTCGCTAGATTGACTTAACTATATTCATTTGTCCGAATTCATATAATCATTGTGAAAGAGATC
>JAUEJL010133241.1:0-11169 GCA_032274825.1 Drosophyllum lusitanicum | reverse complement strand
CAATTTTAATGGAGGAAGTAGTTTTACTGAGGTATGCTCGGGTGGCTCAGGTTCCCTCTCCTCGTCCCAATTGAACATATGGGAATTCATGGTACGAATCACGGGATATCTACTATAGAAAAGACGCAACCACCTAGTCTTTAGAGATCGGAAACTTGAGTGCAACGACATCATGTTCGAAATTCAACTGCTATCGTATCAATTGTTTAAAGCAAGAATTAAAAAATGTAGAGACACAACTTGGTCATTTTGGTTGACAAATCTGGAGGAGATGTCTAAACAAATGGGATCGTGAAGATTCAACTGATGGAATTGGCCAATTTGAGTGAAACATAGCTGAATACATTGTATTTCATCTACTGATTGTTTATCTTCTTTAGTTCCCTCCATCCTACTTCTTTTAGGAGGGCTTGGTATGTAACTACATTTTAATTTTAATAAAATGCTTGCCTTTCAAAAAAAATATGTAACATTATACAATAACACAACCTAACAATATTCTAGCTCAGGTGATACTTTTTAAAGGTTGTCAAATGGATTGGAACGATCCATGTCATATCAGATCAAGTTAAGAGTGGCCGCCATAAATATATTTTTTTATAGTTAATTACATTCTTGGTGTTTATGTTTGGTGGTTTTTACGATATTTAACTTTTTATTTTTAAATTTTTGGTCCCTAAATGACCAAATCTCTTACAAATTTGGTTCCTAGCCAAATTGATATGACCAAACTACCCTTGCCCTATAAATTTTCTTTATTTTCTTTTACATTTTTAATAAATTCTTAAATATTATTTAATGTTAATTTTTTAAAAATAAAGAAAAACCGTGTTGCTAGTATTAAATATCTCATCTTCTCTCCCCCTAAAACCAACTCCTCCTAAAAACCCTAATTTCTATTCCCTTCTCATCGATCCCACCAAGCCCTTTGATCAGCTTCTCCCTTCCACCATAAATCGTCGCCACTCCTGCACATAAACCGTCGCCACTCCTCCACCCTCAACCATAGCATCGCCACCACCATCACGTACACCCACCATCCATGTCATCTTATTCCCTCTTCATCCTTCGCTTTTCCACACATCACCACCGACGCACCACCATTTCAGTGCAGCTGCACTGCACACCTTCACTCCGCTGGTCAACCATAACCGCCAACTTCCCCGTTACAACACTTTGTCACCACAAGGGCACCAAACCTTTGCCACCACTCCACCGTATCACCACCACACCATAGCAACTCACTTCCATATGGATCTGTAACCACATTCACTGCCGCCATCTTCTTATACTCTTTTTTTCATTAGGGATGCGATTTTCAGATCTCTGTGTGTGCCTGTAATATGTAGGTGGCAATTTGTAGGGTTTTAGTTTATTAGGGTTTTGAACAGAAGGAGTAGATTTTCATTTCTGAGCGTGTGCGTGTTATAATGTAATATATTATCTCTAAAGATAGTGTTCGATAAGATAACGATGAAATTAAGTTGTGGTGGTGGACTAGGAGGAAGGCAGTGGTGGTGTTAGGCCTTATCGAAAAAGTGGTGGCTAGAGTTTGTGGAGGTGATGGTGGGAGGCGGTGGTATCGAAGGTTGAAAGGGTGGATGAAGATGATGGCTGTGGTGGTGATGGTGGTGATTGAGATGACCATGAAATAGGCTATGGTGGTGAATAAAGACCAAGACAGTTATGGTGTTGGACCTCGTTGGAATAGGGTGACGATAGTTGGTGGAGGTGATGATGGGTGGCAGTGTTGTTGGAGGTGGTGTGGTGTTCTAGGAGAGAGAGATAGAGAGACGGGGGTAAGGTTTTTAGAGAGAGAGAGAAAAGATGGGATATTTAATAATAGGATTCTTTCTTTATTTTAAAAAAATTAATGTTAAATAATATTTCAATATTAATTAAAAATTAAGAAAAAGAAAAAACTAATAATGTAGGGGTAGTTTGGCCATGGACCAAATTCATAAGAGGTTTAGGCTTTAGGGACCAAAACCGTAAAAATAAAAAATTAAAGACCAAAACCGTAAAAATCACCAAACCATAGGGACCAAAAATGTAATTAACTCTATTTTGTCATATACACAAGTGGCAAATATGGTTTAATAATCAAAGTTTTATTTACTTTTCGATTTAATCCTTAAAGTCTTTTTTAAAATGGTTTAACCTAAAAGTTTCATTTAGCATCTATTTAACCATATTACCTGCTATACCAAGTCATACTTAACCAAACACGGCCTAATGTCTTGATAATCAAGTTAATTTTCCCAAACCCCCTCTTCCCTAACTTAAAACCCAAACCCCATCTCCTAACTTCTCTATGCAAACCAGCGCCACCACCATGGCCGCCGCTGCTAGATCTTCTCCAAATCAGATGAAAATCACAAACAACCTTCTGAAACCACCGTTTTCCCCACCCAAATCTGCCATGTATCAGCACACGAAGACCACTTCCACCATCACTGCCTTCCTGTTAGCTCTCTCCCATCAACGGAAAATCATTTCTCTCTATCTCTCTTCGAATGATGGTTTCTTCGACTTGAAGGAGATGAGGATGAAGGTTTCACCAAAAACCACTGCCACAGACACCGGATGCAAACTCCAATGAAAGCGAGTTGTTCTCTCTCTATTCATTTTCTCTCTATATAATCTCATTTGCTCTCTCTCATCGAGGTCTATGTTTCCGAGAATTACCTCTCTTGATTTGATTTAGATTCCCATTTACAGATGCGTGTGTGTTTAATCCATATCTTCGTATTCAGATTATATTTAACCTGTTCTCTCTCAGTTTTGGGTTTAATTTTTTTCATTGTTTTTTGTTTGAATATCTTCATGTATTTGGTTTGAGGTGAATGTATTTGCTTCTAGATTAAGAATTGAATTTGTTCATATATTTGGTTTAAATATGTGAAGAACTCCAATGTGATTTTCCAGAAATTCAAGAACATTCAACAAGAAAATCAAGAAAAAAGATTTAAAAAATTAGTTTTACCTATTAAAGCGGTTACAGGTAAACATGGTTGAATCGCAAACGAAACAAAACATTAGAGATTAAACAATTATTATAAAAAACTTTATGGGTAAACTTTGATGATTAACCATATACACGATAGGGACTAAATATCATTATACAGTTATTGATTACAATAGCAATAATGAATCCTCTTTGAATCCCCCCCACCCCTTCCTCTTTTTTTCCTACCACCTTTTTGCATCCTCCTTTTATGTCCCTTTCCCCCTCATTTTAGTGCTTTATGCTCTTTACTTATAAACCACACCCACATTCAAAAGTTCTACTCTCTGCCTAAAAAAGATGCTGGCCGGACAGACTGAAGATGCCATGCTAACACTTTTAAGTTGTATCACAATACCGTGTTCACATGATTTATTTTTTTTATTTTATTTTTGGCGGGAATGGAGGCCCGGCGCTTTTGAGTTTTGGCGCTAAGACACTTACGATAAGAATGTCAAACGAACAATCAACTTCAAAAGAAACAAAACTAACAATGAACTTCAGAAAATCATTCTTAAACTTACATCTTGCTAAATAACTTAGGGGGAGTTAGGTATGCGGCAGCAGAGAGACAGTATTGAAAGAGAGAGAGCAGATATCGCTAGAATCTTATGAATTTGATATTATGTAGAAGAATGAAAATCTTCGTAGATATTTTATATATTAGAAAACAAGGATACAAGGGAAATTAACATCCTTATATCATAATTATTAATAGTGAAATGGGAACTCCTAATGATATCAAGAATGGAAATCTTGAAGCCGCAAGGAATATTATTATTGTGGGGGGTGGGGACTAAAGGTGTTGTGGCTAGAAAGTGAAAAGTTAAGAGATGCCATTGACAGAATCTATCTTTTACACGTACCCGATTAATTTTGGGATACCTGTGGGAAATTAACTTTGGATATGTAGTGGAGAAAGATAGCCTGGAGGTTTAACGAGAGCTAGGACCATACTCGATCGTTTTTTTATTCGTTACATGTGGCTCGACCGATAACTAAAAGGACCACCGCATCACCTTCCTGATCCAACCCCAGCGTTAAGTTTCTTTTCTATTGTTCTCACATATGCAAGTTCACACAGAGAGCATCAAGGCCAGGCCTTTATTTATCAAGGAAGGAAGGATTCTAATTCAGAACTTAAGTAGACATGGAAGTATGCAATTAGCATTGAATATGAATATCTCCCATTGGCTATAATTAAGGGCTGGATTTAACAGACGTATGAATGAACCTAAGAAAAAAGGTAACTGCAACTTGTATGTGCTAATCTAATTGACGATTAAGTACTTCTTTAGCATCAACAGAGTAAATATAACTTGATTTCGAGCCAAATCTAAGAGCATGGGGTGTACATGCTTGAAACACTACATGTTTTGGTGTCACATCAACATAACTTACTTCATGCTTCAGGCATGCTTAAACCCAAGTACCCACGCTTCACATACGTCAAAGGTATTTTATTAAAAAAAATACATTTCTCCTCTCTCATCTTTTCTTTCTTTCCCTCTCCTCTCTCCACTAGGTAACCAAATGACAAAAAAGTAACATGCTTGGGTACCAATTGATGGGGGGTGGTGTTTGGCATCGGTATCGCATGCCAAGTAAGCATGCTGATACCCGCTTCCCTTGCTCTAATAGGTGTTTGAAGAGGAGAGAAATGGTCTAGGAGACGAATGTCTCTTGAAAGTATACCGACTTTTATATTAGTTGGTTTTCAAATAAACACGCTATAAAAACCAACGGATTCCCAAAGACCATGCAATCACCCCCTAGCCCCACCTCTTCCGCCACCACAACCATGCCACCGCCCACCAACCAACGCCCTACAGGCACAACCACCACCACCACCAACTAGCGCGATACCACCACCACCACAACCAACCGGCGCCCCTACGGCCCTACCAGGCCACCACCTCCACCACCACTTCTACCTTCGTCGCCATCACGACCGCCACAACGCTTGACACCATCTATGCCACCTCTAACTATCACAAACCACCGTCGCCACCACGTACCACCACCAACTAGCGAGCCGACGCTACGGCCCATCACCACCTCCACCTTCGTGTCTGTCTTCATCACCACTTGTCGCCGCCACCACAACCATCGATCGACGCTGTCACCACTCACCACCATCTACCATCACCACCTACTAATGCCACCGCCACTACTGTAATCAACCATCGCCGATGGTGGACCTGGTGGTGGCGGTTCTATTTTCCTAACTATTTTAGTAATAATAATGATAGTAATTAATAAAAATATATAATTAATTTGAATTTGAATATATTTTCTATCTAATGGTTTTTTATAGCTGTCTTTTTTACCCGAATCATTATAACCTGGACCCATTTGACTAATTACCTGATCCAACCCGACTCGGGCTTAATTTCAACAATTATTTATAAAAATATTGTTTGGTTCACAGTATCCGCGCAGTTTCTGATTATGAGATGGTGCGATTGTTTGATTTTTTGGAACAAATTTTGAATCGGGGTGTTTTAGCTTTTTTGGCTGATACCATGACAATGATAACCGAGTTGGGGCAACATATTTTTTAGGGTTAAGATCATTTTATGTTGTTCTCAATCATAACCTAACATGTTCTCACAAACATTAGAGTGAGACCTACAACGGGACCCATTCTTAACTTAAAATAAGTGACACACTCTCATGTTTATAAGAAAACATGATGGGTCATGTTTGACCATAAAATGAGAGGATCTTAACCCTATTTTTTATCCAAAACGACAGAATGGGAACCTTCAAGAGCAAGTTTGAGGCAGAGATGGTGGCTCTAAAGGTAGATGTCAAATAAAAGCAAGGGGTAGCGGATCAAGGACCGATTGTAGTCGCTCAAAGGCTTGGAGAGATCATGCAACTATTATGAGACTTTGTCAGTACTTTCAAGCTTTGAATTTATATTCAGATAATTTACTCAGTATTTTCAGCACTTATGTAACTATATATGCTAAAATGCTACCTCATCTTTCAATTATATAATCAAAACAAAAAAGATTAAAAGAGAAAAGAAAAACACAGCATAATCCTACTACATACATTTCCTAATCCAATTAAAAAAAGTATGATCTTGAAATTCTTTTAGGATGTCACTCCAACGAAATCCGATGAGTTACATATACAAACCTCCAAATTCAGCTCCCCACAAGAATTCAGATACCCGAACGGAACCAAAAGAAAATCTGGAGGAGGAATTCCATCAACCCTGCCAGGTAAATTTTGTGTGTACGCCTTCAGTCTTAATGAGCTGCTTTCTCTTTCTGAAACCAGATAATATAGAAAATGTTCATTAGACGAGCTTGGCCCAATGCAAGTAACCATGACTGTGTGACCGATGTTTTCAGTCCCTTTATTGAGCAGAAAAAGAAGCCCATCTTCTTCTGATTGAAGTACCAGAAAGGTTTCATCCATGCCTAACGATACAGGTAATGGGCAGTTGTACTGAAAACGACGTCCTGAGTCCCAGTGTTTTGTGCTGAAGTGATCAGATAAGTGTTCATAAAGACCTGTGAAGTTACAGCTTGGAAGAGGGCATGTGCTTTGACTTTGACCATATGTGAGTCCATCGTTCATGTTTGAGAAATCCATTGTGTTATTGTATCCATAACCTTCCATCTTGGCTGACAGGGAATTTTCATCTTTGTATGCAATCGCCACACTTGCCTGCATCAGTGGAAGATATCACATATTCAAGAATATCGAATCCTAGATTAGGTTCAACAAATTTTAAAATAGCAATCACAGGATTACTGGTTTCTTATGACAATAAATTACCAGATTTTCTTCATGTGGAGCGAGAATACTACTACGATCAGCTCTAACAGCCACCTCTCTTAATGGGAGTACATCAACATGAGCCTTCTCGGCTACTAAACTCAACCCAAGACCTCTTTCCTTGCAAATCACCTGCCCAACAAAATTATCAATTAAGGAATACATGATGAAGGCTTGTATTTTCCTACTTTCAGCAAAAAGTCCGATTCGGGAACGTACTTTAAAATTCAACATTTAAGAGCCTGTGTCATAAGAGTTCATAATCAAAGAAAAGACCTGGTTGGTTATCATTGCAACTGTAAACCCCTAACCAGGTCCCCCTAATTTGATTATAAACTTATAACAGAGATTTGAATATAGGTTCCCTGAAAGGGAAATCAACTGAAAGCACGTTCTTTTTATGTGCAATTAATTTGCCCTGTTAATGTGAAAGTAATTATGTTATCAAACATACGACTTACCTCTCCAGTTCCATAACCACCAAGCTCTTTCTCTTGTTTTTCTCTCTCAGAAATATGTTCCTCTGTCCATGAGGCTAAGCATGGAACAACAACAGGACCTAGCTCACAAGGTCCTCCAATCGCAACGCTCTCGTAGTAAAACAGCTGTCAATATTAATAACCCCAGACTGAATCTTAAATCATTAGAAGTGCGTACAACAATATACAAAACTTTTTAAACATCGTTCACCTGGAGAAACAAAAGACAACCACCCACTGCACGTTGTTTTCCTTGACGAAAACGAGATACCTCCCTAACTAACTTATCAAGCAAGAACTTTGCCCAGTTGTACTCGTGAACAGAATCCATATCGGTCAGAAAGTGGAGAAACGAAGGGCTGACGTCTAGCCTTGCTGTAGGGCACAAAAGAGTGCCCAACACATAAAGAAGGAAAGCCCTTTTAAAGTCGTCTCCTGCTTCCGGTTCTCCCAATCTTTCCTCCAAGAACCGCACGGAAATTCCCCGATTTGAAGCATTATACTTTAGACGTAAATCTGCTACCAAATCATCAGGCCCGGAATTTACCACATCCTTCCCACTAGCTGGCAATCCCATTACAAGTTCCACATCACGTGGAGACAAAGGAATGCGTTTACCACAAATCTCTAAGCTACGCCTAATTGTATTAAATCTCTCCAATAACCAAAGGCACAAACTACGTCGCAGGGTTCTACATTTAAGATCAAGGAGGCTACCAAACCCGATGCTCTTCACTGCTTCCTTCTGCTCAGGTGTAAAGCGTTTTATCACATTGACTAAACGACCAGGGGAGCACCTTGTGACTAGGTTGGCCTGCATT
The DNA here is from genome assembly GCA_032274825.1 of Drosophyllum lusitanicum. Classification (NCBI taxonomy): domain Eukaryota; kingdom Viridiplantae; phylum Streptophyta; class Magnoliopsida; order Caryophyllales; family Drosophyllaceae; genus Drosophyllum; species Drosophyllum lusitanicum. Next base: position 3,064 of record JAUEJL010133241.1, on the reverse strand, counting down.
ATAATTCAAGAAGCTTGTAAGATGTAAAAAAGGTGTTAGCTAACAGACATCTGATAGAAGAATATATGACCTGTTTTCTTGGCTTTGGTTCACGGGCAGGAGTTGAACTCAAATAGTCGTCCCACACTTCACGAGCACGCTTAGTGTATTTTTCTTTCTCTTGAAGGCTCATCACTTTCCAAGCATCAGAGGCTGCTTTTGTCGCCTAAAAGGAAATAATATTAGCTTTATAAAATGTTTCCTGAGACAAAATTTGGTATAGTATATTTGGATCGAGACCAGAATGCTTACAACTTTCAAACCAGAGGATTCAGGATGGGAAGCACTGTACTCCTTAATGAACTCACGGCTAGAATATTATTCATACCCGAGTATGTCAATAACCGTGATAAAAAGACAGATAACTAGTGAATAATACTTGTTATATACCTAAAATGTACCCAAGAGCAAGCAGGACGTGGTGTACCACCTTGTTTCTTCTTCTTCTTTCTCCTACTCCCCTCAAGCTCAATACTTGCTGCTTCTTTTCTCTTGCTCACCATTGAATCATCATCACTATTAATCTAGATTATAAAAAAGGATTGATACATCAAAGATTTATATTCCAGCAGATAGTTAGATTACTAAGGAAGAATAAGCAATATACGCATGTAGGAAATGTTCAATTGCAGTGTGCTAGTGAGACAGTACTGTGTTAATCGTTAGAAAAATATACATTCTAAATTTGTCTTGAGCTATATATATTAATTCCAGAATACATATATCAGACACCAAATATGCCTTTTTTCCCCTAAATCCTGCTACAGATGATCAAGGCGTATAATAGAAATTCCCATTTTTCTCACATCGTATCTCTGATGAACACCAAAAGAGAAGCAAGTTCTTCAGTCAATCTTAATTTATCAGTAATCAGTAACAGCAATTCGTTAGGCATAGATAATCCCCTAAATAACGGAACCGTTCCAGCTTAGGCGGTACCATACAGGCATAATATGCATTCGCCTAATAGAATCAAAAGGATCCATTAAAACATCCAATTAATTCAACCTTGAAAGATCACTAATTTCACATTTGAATCCGATAATCAATAATATAAACTGCGCCATAGTATAATCAATAACTAGATCAAAAAGTCTGCATTAAAGAAAACAGAAAAACAAAAATGTGAATTAAAGGTAGGAGAGAAGTGTAATCGGGAATCGATACCAGTGGGGAGATGTCAGTTCTGTCGAAATCAGGAGAGCTATCAACAGCCATTCTATAGAATATAGTTAGGGTTGTAAAAAAGGGGGAAACTTCAAATCATTGTTGTCTTTCTAGGGTTAGGGATCCTGATGGAATTGCTTGAATAATAGGTAGTGACTGAGTTTGGCGACGATCAGAAGAAGAGTGAAGTGAAAGAAGGGGCACTTGCTTTGGTGTCCGACGGACGACAACAGAAGTTGATAGGCTTGTGCTTCCGATGGGGTGCATTTTGCCACGGCCCACCCACCGTCCTTGTAACTTTTCTCTTTGCATTTTTGCTATTTCCTACCCTTCATTTATCTCTTTTATCACTTACTAACCTTATTTATGGCTATATATGGCTGATAACTAACATGATAACACGAAATAAAAGTTCAAGGTTTTGTATTAACAATGTGTATATATAATTATTTTTTAAGTAGAAGACATGTGGAAAGAATCTAATGATGTTGTAATAGTATTTTTATTGTGTAAAACACTTTACTTTGAGAATTGTACAATATTATTCATCCTTCAATCAGATAGATATGCGATACTCAAAACACTAACAGTATTATATCTTGACATCTTTTGATATAGTTCGCAACAAGCCGTCGTAAAGACAACATTCACATATTGTATAATTAGTAAGAGAGATCCATGTGACGAAAAGAATTTGTTCATTTCACTTTGGTTGATTGAAATATCTCAAAGCCTCTAATACTCGAGAAATGTTTATTAGATGAATGTGAAGATCGAATTTTATCCATGTTTCTTGTTTGATATGTGATATCCATAACAAGAGGGATGACTAGCCACCTACCACAAGGATTGAACTTATCGTTGATGACAAACCTTATGTTGACTTAATGGTGTATTGCTAGACTCTGATTCTCTGAATATTGTATATTTTATATCAAGTTGTGTTGTGCTCATGTAGAATATGTCTTTGGGATTATACCTATTGGCACAACAATTTAGAGGCTTTGGTGAAAAGCTATTGGCCTATTAGGTACGCAAAAAATAACCCGAGTTATGAAAGATCTAGTCTCTTTCATATCAACCTTCATGCATGTTGATTTCGTAATGGTGCAAAAGTTTATCTAGAAAAAAAACTAGAATTGGGATTTTAGGTGATGCATGGCCAAGCACAAAGGCGTGCGTGATACACACGACCGTTGGCTATTCAAACGGTGCACTGGTAATGACATCACTAATTCACTATAGACGCAAGGGCTTGCCCCTTAAGGTGCACGACCATGTTTGACCCATGTTTGACTTGAAGAATGAAAACTGCATTTTCTGTTGAATGAATAATCGATGGTGTCGTTTTGCTTTTCATATACAAGCTTGTAATGTGGTTAGATGGAGTTAGGAAAGATATTTCCAAATTTTTTTAAAGGTAAGAAAATATAGTTATGCAGGCTCCAATTTTTTGGTGCTACCAGTCATTTTTTAGAAGCCACCGTAACCCAATCAAAACTGGAAAAAAATTATAAGTTTTATAAATTGTAATCATGTATTTGATGTTATACCTTTAAGCTATCTTATTTTACTTTAATATTACAATCAATTGGGCTAGACTAAAAGACATTAGTTAAAAAGAAAATGGGTTAGTTATCTCATAAGAACCTGCGGGCCTTTGATTAAAATGAAAATGGGCTTAGTTAAAAAGGAAATGGATTAAAAGACATCATCGGGCCTTTGGCCAGGCCATCAATTTCTAATTCCCCAAAATCTCAAATCGCTCCACTACCGTTGCCTATCTATATCTCTTATAACTTAGTAAGGTTCCAATCATATGTGGCATGCATGATTGAGCTTCAATTCTTGAATCCAA
>JAUEJL010133230.1:0-11169 GCA_032274825.1 Drosophyllum lusitanicum | reverse complement strand
CAGAGCAATCCAGAAATCACTGACCCAAATACCCTGACAAAGATATGTGCCAGGATAAATAAGTGTGCAAGAAAAGCTTCGAGTTTACTTTAAATGCATCAGAAAGTGAGTTTGCAACATCCACCAGATGTCATTTACGTATTGTCATGTCTCATATGAATTGAACTGCATTTGTGTTTGTGTGTGTTAGAGGTGGCAAAATGAATGGGCTGGGTAGCGAGTCATTTTTAGTACGGGTTGGACTGACTGACGACCACTTGTCTATTTTCTTACAGTAATTATAAATAATTGATATGTTAAAAATGATTACAAAAGCTATATTGTTATGTTAATAATCTGAATTTTCGAATAAACAATTTAGGAGATTGTATGCACTAAAAAAGTAACCCATTTAGGATAAAACATAACTCAAATCTACCCATTTATTAGTAAATGAGTCAAAATTACCACATCTACTGCATATCGTTATAAAAAGGAATACAATTTTCGAAATATAGCATTAGCACATGCATGATACTTATTAAAGATACCTAAGATGAAAATTAATTTAGAAATATTATTTACAGGCCTTTAATACAATAAGAAGACTCTAAGCAACCAGGCAAAAGTGGTAGAATGCTCTAACATGAATGGCACCAAATTAAACTCACCACAATCCTGCAACTTAGTCAGTGTTGTAAAACTCCTTTTCCAAGGCCGAGTACTCAGGGAGTACTCGTGACAAGGTTGGTGACCTTGCCGAGTTGAGGTGAATCCGAGTAATGCAAAACTCGACCCCAGTTTGGTCAAACTTAGGATAATTAGGTCTTAAATTTTTTTATAAATACTTAGTCTCCTTGGTTTCCTTAATTAAAGCCATTAATACATAACTAGTTTTCTCGTGTCATGAGTTAACAGCTTGTTTGAGTATTTATTTTGTAATTTTATAGTCCCATGAATGTGCCATACCCTATAATTTTGAAATTTACATATAAAAGTTTCAATCCGAATACTCCCCGAGTACTCCCCGCCTAGGCCGATTACTCCCTACACCCCAGTCGGCCGCTCAAGTACCGCCTAGCGAGTTTTACAACCTTGCTTTTTATGTAACAAACCATTTTCTGAGCACAAAGTCATTCATGTGGGATGTTCAAGAAAGACTACCTGTCCAACATATCCAATTCTTTCTCTAAGCCACTTGATGTCCAAATCTTTTAGAGGATGCCCATCAACCAAAATCTACACGAGCAACTAAAATACTTAAGAAAAAGGTTAATGAAGAAAATCTAAACTACAATACGGTTGATCAAACTCTGGAAAATTGAGTCGTTATTTATAGAAATCGTCATCAAGCAAAATTTCTACAAAAAGTTCCAATTATATATCACATGTTCCTTGGTTGATTTTGCACTATATCATCTTAGGAGAAAGGGTACCTGGCCACTTGTTGGTTCGTAGAGACGAAGCAAAAGATTGACTATTGTGCTTTTCCCACTACCACTAAGACCAACCTAATGAACATCGTTATAAAGGCATTTAACCCTTGAAGTAGTTGTTAAAGAAACAGAATTAGGCAGCAAGAATCATAAACTTACTTACAATTGCAACTACTTCACAAGGATTCACGACAATGTTTATATCTTTTAATACGTGTACCTGCAGAAGTTATACATTCATTGTTTAGTCGCATTTCAATAGTGGTTTAATATCAGTGCATTTTATCCAATAGATGGCTGCAGAAGCAATACTAATATATTGTTTGGAAGTATTGCAATGACATCGTCCATTTTGGTAATGGAAAAAGTCAAACTAGTATATTGTTTGATCAATTTTATAACTACTATTCTAGGGAGAGAAATAGCCAATGCTTGTGATAGTGTGAAACAAGACAAATTAGAAACATACCGTTTCCCTTGATATATAGCTAAATGATACATTCGCAAACTCTATACGACCCTTCAAGCTTGGCAGCTTTGATCCTGTGCCACAAATCAGCATGCACAATCAGTTGAACTAAGCTATTGAAATAACCACCAACCCTGAAGGACTCCAATCTAGAAAGATACTAGTATTTTCTATTTTTCTTACCATCATGTTAGGTGTTAACCTTTTCCAATTTGCATATTTTTTTTGTTTGTCTCTTTGTTCTTTAAGTTGTTTCTTCACAAGGAACAATGAGGAAGAAATTGGACAACAGAGAAGAAAAGGTTCTTCTTTCAAATGGGGTTTATATCATCTTAATCAATTATAATTTCTCAGTTTATCACTTAAGCTCCTTAAGTTTTTTTTCGTACAGGCAATTCTTTTCCTGTTTTATTTAAACATAGATATCTTAGGACCTAAGTGATAAATCAGGGAAAGTACGATGCACTTCATGAATCTTATTTGAACATCATACTTTCCAATTTTTTCCCACTTAAATCCTAAAGATTTCTCTGTCTAAATAACACACCAAAAAAGAGAAAAAGGAATGTATCAGGGTTTTACCAATCATGAAAACGGTTCAGGGACTTGCTATAAAACTGGGAAAGTATGATGGGTTAAACTGATATAAACCCTTTAAAATGCAAATAAATACTTTCTGACTTACAGATTTCTAATATTTGATATAGACTCGACATGAAATGGAAAATTAATTGCTTGCCTTTGGACATGAACTGATGACTAGGTGCAAGATCTATCATTTGGAATACTTTTTCGCTTGCCCCAACAGATTGCATTAATGATGATAAATTGTCACCCACAAACCATGTTGAGTAAATCAGCCATTCACTGTACAATATGAACTTTGTAAGTTGCTCAGCTGTTATTTTACCAGCCATAATAGACATTCCTCCTACCAGCACAGCAATGACCTATAAAGAGTTAAAGACGTCCAAGCAAACAAGTTAGATTCAAGACCTTGCATAGAACCATTCTAAGGGACTAAAGCTGTCATATTGATATCTTCGTGCAATATGACACTTGAATAAGAGTGTGCAACAGACAAACATATACATATATACATAGACCAACGGGCCTAGGCCAGTTCAGAGAGAATATTATGCATAGCTGTGATTTTGGGGAGAAAAGAGGGCCATTGAGAGTTCATTTTTATTTTGGAGGGTTTTGGCTCAAAACTCATAAGCATATGTAGAAGAGATTCTCCATATGGCTGGGTTCCCTTTCCGATTTTGACAGTGAATCTTTCCACTAAGCTGGATATTCATCCGATTTGTTCTTGTATCTGTTTTCCCTTTTCAGTTATCTCCTTTAGGGAAATCATCCTCCTATCTCTATTTTTACTTCCTAAATTATTCCCTGCAATTTCTTCCTATTAGTGTCTGTGGGCTTAGGATCTAGTAAGAAGCTGGCTGTGTTCACTTCCAGAAAAATCTTCCATTTTTCCAGAATTTTTTCCAAGAAAACTAAAAAAATAGAGAATTACACATTTTTCCAAGAAAACAAAAAACTCCACCACTTGTCCATATTTTTACTAACTCCCCCATTTTTTCAAATTTTTTCAAATTCCCCTACTTTTCTAAACAACCTTTCTAAGAAAACATCTCAGCCAAACATGTTTTTCATTTTTCCTGGAAAATGAAAGCACAACCCCTTCACCTAAACATGTTTTCTATTTTTCTTAATGAACTCCACCATTTTTCACAAAAAGATAGAAAATGAAAAACAAAAAAATAAGAATTGTACCATCAGATTTACTGATTCACTTGTGAATCTACTAAAATATATATAGAAATTGTGCATCTAGTAAAGCTCGTGCACAACTTTGTAAGCTAACACACAACTCCCCATACTTCTCACAACTATATAGGCTTGTATTTGACCCTAACCCTCTTTGTGTTTTATAATAATACCATTACACTTAAAAAATTAGCAGGTGAGACTAGGGTTAATTTAGTCATTAATACGAATCAGAGAAGTTTCCATTTCCTTCCATTCCGAATCTTCACACTCTTGGGAGAAAAGTTCAGGAGAGAATACTGATCAATTTTTTTTTCCAAATTCTTTCTCTTCTCTCAAAAGAACTCGTGAACACAAAAGTGTTTTATTTTCTTTGCTTCTTTCCAAATTCTTTCCTTTCTCTCCAAAATAAAGCTCAGGAACACCGTGTTAATTATATTAGCAAGAGAAGAAAGAGCACCTGTGTAGAATGGTAAAGAGTGTTGAAACTAAAATTCCAAATTCCGTATGCAGCACTCGTTCGCATGCTTATATCAGCTAGTTTTTCAAGCCAATTGTCGTACCTATTCATGAATAAAGTAAACGAATGTCAAATTCAACTTTAAGCTTACATGCAGATATGCCTCTACGTGTAGGCTATTTTGCAAAATAAATTATCATAAAGACATACAAGGTGAAAGATGAAACTTTATTTCTCTATTCTAATGACAAATGCGACCAAATGGTACCTGGCCAATCATAAAACAAAATGTATACCTTTCAAGTTCTTTATGCTCAGTTCCATAAACTCGGACTGTTCTCATTAAAGAAAATGTCTCTTGTGCAACCTAAATAAGTAACACCCATAGGTTAATTAATTAAAATAAAAGTGAAAAGATATACGGGCAGTACCCTTTGGGAACATTAAATTTTTTGCAGTACTTCATTTGCAGATGCGGTGTACTCTTGTGTTAACTTTGCAGCTTTCTTTTGGTACCTATAAAAAGATAGTCAGAAATTAAAACCACAATTCTCTAAAAAATAACACTAAGAGGAAAAATAAGAGACTGGGATTTAGAATTTAGGAGTTCAAATATGGATGTCAGTTGTGATATATGGAGATAATGTATTTTATTTTCAATATATGGATACAGTATATTCCAAATAAACTTTAGAGGCCACACAAGTCGGAAACAGGCTATAGCTCTTGCTCCTCGTAGTTATATCGAAGCTCATAATTGGTTGATGATCACTAGATGTTTCGAACAAAAGATGACGATATTTCTTTATGTATCTTGTTCGTTTGTACCAAGTTTGACAAACACAAAAACATGCGTAGTGATGAAAATGCAACTAAAATTCAGAAAAGACAAAAATAACCTTGTATCATTCTACCAAAAAGCAACAAGAAAAACTAGGGTGTTTTTGTCATTTTACAATATTCCCGCATGTGTTTGGCTGGATTAGGTATAACCAAAACCAGATACACGCTTGGGTGACCCTACAAGTAGTTTCAACTGTTGGGTGACCTTAATGAAAAAGGTTGAATGCTTGGGTGGCCTGTACATACAGTATCCATTTACCTGAACTGTAAAACTTATGTCTTTTAATCAAATTTTAATGAAAAGACGATATCTTACTGTCCATATCGTAACATAATTAATGATAGAGTAGAGCATATGGCCAATGTGCATAAACCAAGTGGCCAAGACAAGACCAACAAGTAGATCAAAGCCCCTGTCGCCTGAAATTTAATACTACAATTAGATTCTTTTAATTTGAGATGAGGTAAGAGACCCTTTCTATATGTGTTAAAGCACCTGAAGAAGATTGCGTGATATTAAGTTAAGATCATTCCCAATAACCCGGGACACTTGCTGACAATCTGAACCTAGCCGACTAGTCAAATCACCAATACTTTCAGAGTCAAAAAAGTTTATATCCTGCAAGAATAGTGATATCATAGATAATCATTGTCATTCACTGTAATATGAAGACGACAATATGTAGTCCAGAAAGCTTCAACCGTCATCTTTTTACGAACCTGGAGAAGTAGGATGGAGTATAAAGTTTCCCTCATCCGTTTTACCTGTAAATTATAAACAATCCATTGCTTCAGTACTAAAAATATACTAAAATGGGCAAAGTTTATGGATGGTCAAAGAGCGTTCAGGTTAAAAAGGGTAATTTTAAGTGCAGATCAGCAGATCAGAAAGGACCGGGTTGGTTTGGATGGAAACCACTTTTGAAGTTGTTTATAAATAAATAACGCTTGTTAATCATTTATCCACAAAATTTGCTACTCACAAAACAGGCCCATTCTATCAATCTTATTTTGTCAGATTTGAAGTCTCCATCTATATTCGGTTTTAAGCCTCCAAGGGAGGATAAGCGGATAACCATATTTTTCTAGCAGAGTAATGGAGTCTAAAACAACCCATAATGAAGTCCAACTGAAAGCCTGGAGGAACATTATAGCTTGAAACCATCAACTCAATTAATTGAGTCTTTATCATAATGTGGTCATTTAATGCTTCTTTGCTGGTCAACTGATTACTTTTATAAGCATTTGGGTAAGAGCAACTTGAAAGTCCATCAATACATCTTGCAATTAAATACATAATTAAGTGTTTTATATGTATATGAAATAATTTCTGATTGCCACAACTCCTGATTTTGATAGAACACTCAACTCCTGAGTTCTATAAAACACTCAACTTGAAAGTCAGTCGTCTTATGTGTCTGTATGATTTTGTGACAGCTAAATTGAGTGTTTTATACATGGAATGAGTTGGTTATTAATTGTTTTTGGTGTGCTGTTGCTGCTTTATCACTAATAACATCATCGTTCACCAGTTTGATTAATCTTTGTGGTGTTAATTACTTTATTCTTGATAAAGCATATCCATGTTCTCGATTCTTATTTTCTTGTTTGTATAATCTCCATTTAATCTCTCGCCCATTTTCGTCTTGATATGCATCGATAACAATATTATTACAAATTTATAATAATAATCTAAATCTTTGAATAAAAATTATTAGAAGGTCAAATGAACTCACAAGAATCATATTCGCAACGCCAAACCAGAAGCCTCTTAATCCACTGGAAATTCAAACAGACAAAGAAATGTCAAAATACTTATATATTTTAGAAGAGCTTCCATAGAAATACTAACGTTATTCAATAGTCATGGACATAACAAGCTACTAGTTCAGAGATACTACTATAAACCACAAATATTGATTCAAGGCTTCAATAACAATCAAATGTCCACATGAAATGCATTCCTTACTGACACCAATTTGTAATGAGGAAGTAATGAACTAATGTACAAGATATACCATAAGAAAGATAGTAGTGGTAATAAAATGAACATGTATTTACTACTTTGTGTTTCAAAGAAGATGGGATTTGACCATACAAGGTTTTAACCTGCAAATACCGGAAGTGACACATAGGATAATCAATAGCTTCACATTTCCACGAAATACTGCTGTCTCTCCACTTTGGGCTGAAAATATCGATGCTGTCAGGAAATGAGGAATCGAGATCTCGGTAAGCTGAATGATAAGAACAAAATCTTAGTGAGTTTCAAAGAAAAAAGATTCTAACTTATCAGCACATTTTTATTGACATTAGTGCACTTGAAGTGCTAAGTATGTGCTTGTCATTGAAAGGTAAAACAATCAGCCATTATTTGGTAATATCCATTATTAATAAGACAATAAGATGATACACAATCAGTTAACATAATTCTACCCGTGAACATTCAAAATTTTACATTGTACGGCACTATACAAATTTTTGATGCAGAATGTGATTATCTGCTACGAGAAAATTCATGACAGTTACGATAAAATCTTTGCAAAGCTCAATGTAACAATCCACCAAGTTTATGCTACTCCAGGGAGTACAACACTAGGGAATAAGGATCAAGACTTAGAAGCCTACCCATTATTCTAGCCCTATGAAGAGCGAGAAGACTCTAGGTAAGTATCTAGATCTTTTACTTTATGTTTCTAGATAGGATCTTGAGATGTATATAAATCCTAGTCACACATATAGGTGAGGATCTCATTTGGCACAATGTGCCTCAAATTTATTCCAGGTGTTCCCTTTGTTTACCTTTTGTTCTCTTGTATTCTTTACCTTGGTTGTTGAAGATCCAAGGTTGGATGCTTAGTTCAAGAACCAAGGCCATGCGGTGAGTTCTAGAGACTTATACACAACATCTAACAGTGAATTGTTTATGTACTGTTTGTATTTGACTAGGGGTTAGCAAGTAAATCGAAACCCAAAAAAAACAACCCACCTCAAAAACCGACAATCAGATTTTGGTCTTTTTGAAAACAAAATGTTCTGTTCAGTTTAGGTTTTGTAAGAAAACCCACACCAGAAACAACTAATATATCGTTTGAACTCTATATATTCTTATATTTTTAATATTGTTGATTATTTTTATACTGGCTTTTGTAAGTCTACATTGATCTTTTCTAGGTTAACTCACATGGGCAGTGTGCCATACATAAACGTAGATCTTTTTAGTTTGGTTCACAACATATGTCTGCTAAACAAAGAGACCTGTTTTATTGTCATAACAGGAGTCTGATATCCTCCTACTATGCATAAAATCAATTCCTTTTCTTTATTCATTTTCCCTCGACTAAAAGCATATCTTTGGAGAATATTGTAGGTGTTCAAAACACTTGGTAGACCTTTGGACAGCTAATTGGTATTCTATTTACATTTTAGTGATTCTTAGAATAGCACCATTAAAAATGAATCCACATTTCTTCTACTTTGATTGCTTGTTTTTACAAAAATCAAATCCCAATAAATCAACCCCACACCCTAGGGGTAAACCCAAACCTAAGCCGAAATAACCAAAAAGCAAACCCATTATTAGAAAACCAACCAAAACTGATCACCCCTAACTTTGAGAAATTCAGAAGTAACTGATACAATCCCGATACCGATCACACTGAATAGCTTGTTTGTACCCAATTAGCAAAACAAAACCCAATTCTACCTTGCTTCAGCCCTAATCTACCTAGTTTTAGTAAGATTGTGATTATGATATGTGACAGCATTAAATCAAAAATAGAAAAGGCAACAGAAAATCAGTACAGTACCGCTGTTAGAATTAGGGCAGAGAAACCAGCAAATATAACCCAACGATCATGCGAAATCAATCCCCACATCCGTCGTAGAGCACGCATCAAAGTCACAGGCTTCGCATTTTGCACAATATTCACATCATCAAGAAACCTCCACCATTTCCCACCAGGGAACACAGACGGAATTAAGCGAGCGAATTTCACCACCCTCTCCGCCACTCCAACCACATTATCGCCACCGTAATCCACCCCCACTTGGCCTGCAACCTCCGGTCTATCATCATGATTCCGTACCGAATATCCATCAACCGAAGCCGAATTGGCCGGAATAACACGAACAAGCTTCCAATTAACACTCCGACAAGCGAATCGAACACCAAATTTTGTGGTGAGATATAACTTTTTTGAATGAAAATTTGAGTAAATGAAACTAGGATGATGATGATTGTTAATTATTAGAGTCATTGTTCATTAGAATAAACAGAAGTTAATGGATGTTGAAGCCCGTGGATTCGAATCTCGCCGTTTTCGCCTGCCAAAAATATGGCGGTGGCGGGGATGTTATCGTCTTCGAATGACTGGCGAGCGGCTAATCTGATGACGTGGAATTGGTTTCGGAGATGTTAATACGACAGCGTTTCAAGAACGTGAATTGTGGCGTGTTGGTCTTGAGCGACACGATGACGTTTCGGGAAAGTAAATAATGGCGTGAAACGAATACTAACCACTTACTTTGTGTTGTGACCCAATTGCCCTTTACGTATGTTTGCTTTTGTATGAGTTTTCAAAGAAGTCCCTAAAAGATTGGATATTGTTAAAACCTGTACCTTTTTACTCTAGCATCTTGTACTAGAGCGGTCGTACTATCTCATTGGCGTGACGAAATGGCATTTAGCCCTGTAAAGATCAGGATTTTTCAGGTAACGTTTATAGAATTATCATATACTTTTCTCCGTAATTTATATTCGAGTATTTATTGAAACGATTGTCGATTTAATTGGATATTGTTGGGTATTTAGTGATTTAAAAGATATATCATACCGAAATAAAGCTATAAGGATTAAAGGTTAAACAGGGAACATTAAGGATTAATTGGTGATTAAGGGACTAATGATACACTAGGGTTCAACTCTTTTTGGCAGCCATATAGTTTTCACGACAGTTCTTGTTCGAGTTTTGGTGCTTTCGATCAACAAAGGAAGAACAAGAAAAGTAGAGTGTTTTTGTGAAGCTAATCAATCAAGTGAAAATCTTTAACCCCTAATTGTGCATTTCGTATGATTTGTAGTAGGAAATCAAGGATTTATTTATAGTTTTGTTGTTGTCTTTCGATCGAATAGTAGGTTCAAATAGGTTTCGATGGCTTTGTAATTTAGAACCCCAATTGAATAGGTTTTGATGGTTAAACTTAAAATTGATGTTAGGGTTTAATCTTTAGTGTTAAATATGAACAATGGGACTTGAAATCATTGATTTTGACAATGAATTGGAATTTAATTGTTGAATGTTGGGGGCTGTTTGGTCGACTGGTATTGAAAGGTTGAAACATGTTGTTTTGCGATTTGTGGTTATTGAGTGTTTGAGATTTTCGATCCTAACTTTGAGTATCAGATTTACGATTTCCTACCTTAGACGAAAATGAAGTGTGATTGCCTTTGTTGTGAGTCATGAATTGCGATCCATTAGTGGGAATGGATTTATGGTAGACAGCTTCTACTGAATTGTGATTCTCAGTTGGCGTGGCTGGGTCCGTGACTTGAAAATGGTGAGGGTGATCTTATAAATGGCGAGAATTGGATGGCTTGAAGAGCTGTTATGCAATTTTTTGCTGGCGAAATGCTAAATTACGATTCCCTCTGGTGTGTGTTGACTTGCGATTTGTTTGCCATACCACGATCTCTTGTGGCAAGGTGTAATCCCCGATTCTTAAAGGTGTGGGTGTAGATTTGCAAGTTGGTGAACTCTTTAATTTGTGATTTTTCCTTGAGGAGTCAATTTGCGATTTCCTCATTGCTAGATGTGAATTGCTATCTCTTTTTGGATAGTAATAGGATTTACGGTTGTTCTCATGTCAAACTTGATTCCAGTTTCCATAACTTGGTTGCTTATTAGGGTTCGTTTATCGTTTAGGTTGTGCGGTAGATCCTTAGGTGGTTCTTGTAACACTGCCATTTTTAAAATATTTTACCGCGGAAGCGCATAGAGATAAACACCATTCTATTAACTTTGATAAAGTATTAGTAGTTTTCAAACACAAAAGATCAGCATATCAGAAGCCAGTGTTACTTTATTTACAACATGGCTCATCTTTCAAAAATATATGTATATATATATATATATATATCAGAGTGCCGGTTAAACATTCCCATAATCAAAACAACTCCCAGCCGACAGCAAAGTCACAAAATCAAC
>JAUEJL010133219.1:0-11169 GCA_032274825.1 Drosophyllum lusitanicum | reverse complement strand
GATTGTGTGGTTACATGCTTTTGTATCAATTGATGATGTTTGCTTTCGTGTTTAGCTTCCTCTCACTTAGCTTTGTGTTAATTTTCCATAGTTGATTGTTTTTGCAGGTTTGTGAGTTTGTGGTGTTTATAGAGGGAAAGCCTGACCCCGCTCTGATATTGACTTTGTTTTGAAACGAGCCTTGTTTTATTTTGTAACACAATGAAGGATACGATGATGTCTTTGTAAACAGATGTTTTAATTTGTATTTATGTAAAGTATGTTTGTTTAAAGCTTCCACAACATATTTAAAAAAAATGACTTAGGATTTTCTGGTGTTACAACAACGGCAGACAAAAGGCCTATCGGACTCTACCATCACTACCAGGAAAGAATTCCGATAAGAGCACCAAGGTTTTGTGGTGATCGAATGGTGGGAGTAATCCAAAAAGATCCTTACTTACTTTAATAGGTCACGTCAAAGTAGATTACCTATTTAATTAATAAAAAAGTAAATTACTTACATCTACATCTTTAGGAAAATAAGATGCTATTTAGTAGCCTAAACCCAAAATCAAAATCATAATGGTTATTCAACCCAAAATTTCTAGATCATGGATTGTTAACTTTTACTTTATATTTCACCTAAATTTAACTATTTTTTTAAATTTGCCGCTTTGAATTTACGTATCAAATTTGTTGATCTTCCAAATCTATCTTATTAATAGTAAGATGATATTAATATTCGTTTATCTTGGAAACGATGGAAGAAAAAGATTACATTACATGGAGAAGGAGAACTTACACAAGTTCTTTATTGACTTAATATAGTTGCACGATGTTGTATTTTATGTATAAGAATTAATTTTTGTCGTAGAATATTATCTCCCTTGTCTTTTATTTGCATTTGTTATGTCTTCATAAAAAAATTCTGTTAGGACTTTATTAGAAGCTAACAATTTGAGTAATATTTTAGTACCAACACTCGATAACGAAGGTAAAAGCCTTCGCTCTTAAAGAGAGCGCATCCGTTGGTCCGAAATAGACAAAAAAAAATAGAGCAAATTATATTTTTCGTTCTTTTAGTTTTGTTAAAATTATATACTGTCTCGGACTATATTTTCTCAGTGAGGTTTTGGTCTAGACTAGTTCAATTTGGTGGCCTATGCGTGCGTCGACCGGATTTTGGTCCGATTGTGTTTTAGTTCAGACTTCCAAACAATTTCATGACTCCGAGAACTAGTCTCCATTACACTGGTTGTACTAGTGACTCCCAAATAACCGGTAAGCAAAGATAAAATAGTCGAGTGTGATTTTGATTTGTCTTTCTGACGAGACTTTTACATAGTTTCTAAATAAGAGTCGTAGTTTTTATTTCCCATTATAATATATATAATGTGCTGAACTTTTCAGTCATACAAGTTTTTGTTTTATGATGTTTTTAGATTTAAGGGTTAGTGGTATCATGTTATTTATTATTATTATAGAGTTGTGTTCAATAAAGTCCATTTAAAAAACATAGTCCTGAAATTTTAATATTTAAACATAGGTGATCCAGTATACAATCACATGTGATTTGTAAAAGCATCACATGTGAATTACGAAAAATTACAAAAATACCACTCCGCCCAATTTTTTAAAATTTAATCTGGACCATTGATCTAAAGGCTAAAATTAGTCCCTTAGGACTATATTGAACATTCTTCTATTATTATATAAAAGTATTTTAATTTAGCTACAATGTTATATTGTTGATTGAGCATTTTTAATAAAATTACATGATGAATTAAATGTTGTAGTTGATTATTCATGGTATTGTGCGACGAAAAAAAGCAAATGCTTTGATTGCCGATTTCAAATTTGGTATATTAATGTCTTTCCTTTTTCCTTATTACATTAAAATCCCGTATCTTTTTTGTGATTTTGTTTTTTTTTTTTCTTTCTTATTTTACCATCAATCATATGTTTGTTTATTCACACCAAAGACACTCTCGGTTGTAGATATGAGTCACAAGTGATTGTGGGACTCTTGTTGATACGAAACTAAAACATCATGACATCTCTGTTGTTATGTTAAATTACTAAAAATTTGATGCCCCTCCCTTAATGGTGTCCTGGCTGGGCTGAAGCCCAGGTCCTCTCTCTCTCTCTCTCTCTCTATTTTATTTTATTTGTTAATACATTATATCATATTCAATCCTTGAATTTTACGTGCTTAAATCTTAAATTGTTCTTCTATGAATGTCATTATAGACTCTACTAAATCAAAAATAAAAAATATATCCAGGAAAGAATTATAGAAACAAAAATTATGTAACAGAAGTTAAACGTTCATACTTCTAATTGATCCTTAATAATCTTGATGAGAATTTCTGGAAAATCAATGAAGATGAGCATATACAGATGAACAATAATGAAGATGAAGATGACCAAATAGATCTGGACACAATGAATATCACCAAATGATGAAAACATACATTGATTAGTGAAGACATACATTAATTACAACACAAATTTGCAAATCTAAACAAATAACACAAATTGATTACACAAAATAGAGAAACAAAACATAAAACCCTTGAATTGAATTGAGGGTGAGAGAGAGAAAATGAAGGTGAACGAATTGAGGGTGAGAGGGAAAAGATGAAGAAGGTTAACGAATTGAGAGTGAGAGAGAGAAACTTCGAAACACAAACAATTTCACAAGAGTGTTTGGGATGAAAACATCTGGATGCTGCCCTTTTGTTTAAATCATTGAACACCAACAATCTGAAATCAAACCATTTGGATGAAACCCTCACCTTCATCTTGGATTATGTTCATCATCCCATATTCGTAACCAAACCAATTTTGTTCATCCACATCTAGAAAGCGAACCAAGACTGAGAGAAAATATTTTTGCTTCTAAAGGGTGTGTGGGAGAGTGAAGGTCAAAGGGAGAGTTAAAGAGGGTGTTTGGGTGAGATTAGGAGGTGTTTGGTTAAACTTTGCCTACTATAGCAGGTATTACGGTTAAAGTAGAAAGTAAATGGAACTTGAAGGTAAGATTATTTTAAAAAAAACTTTGAGGGTTAAACCGAAACTAAAGTAAAACTTTAGTGATTAATTTTTTTTTAACTCTAGTAAGAAAATTATTGCTGTCTTAATTAATTACAAATATTCAGATCTTCTATGAAAACAAGTAGCCAAATATGATTATACATTCAGATATCAAAACCACCTTTATTATACAGAGGTGGTATTTATATTCAAAGAAATAACCTCTTAAAAACATAATATAAGCGTATTTATACAATCTCAGGTGTTGTTTGATAAAAATGAGCTCTAAAGTTTTTTTGAATGATTTAACACATTTAGTTTGATAATTACTTGAATCCTTTAAGTTTTGCTTGATTTACGGTTAAACTCTTTTATCTACTTTTAACATGCTATTATTATAAATTAAAGATTTAAGAGTTAATTACATTTTTGGTCTATGTGGTTTGGTGCCTAACTTTTTATTTTTTCGGTTTTGTCCCTAAATAACCAAACCTCTTACGAGTTTAGTCCTTGGTCAAAGTTGAATGACCAAATCCTTGTCCCCTTTTTTCAATTCATTTTCTAATTTTTTAATATTTTAAATTTGTTTTAAAAAATTAAAAATAAAAGTAAAACATTACTCTCTCTCCTCTTTCAGATTTCAATCTCTCTCTACACACACTCTCTTTTTTTCCTTCTCTATCTTCAATCTCTCTCTACATCTACCATACACCACCGCCCCCATCATCTCACCACCGTACCCAACACCGTGAAACCTCTCTCATCTCCTTGGGTTTCTCTCTCTGTCATATCTTATCTCTCTTCTAACTTGTTATCTCTCTTTGTACGATCTCACTGTCTCTATGGCAGCAACTTCTAACAACAACACCGCCGCAAATCGCGATTTGGTTTTTTGTTTCGGTTCACGATGAGCAGAGAATGACGGTGTTTGGAGTTTTTTTGTTTTTTTAAAAATCAGGGTTTATGTGTGTGTGAAGATAAAAAGTTTTATGCGTGTGAAGATGACGGTGGTGGGTGTTTGTGTGTGAAGACAACGGAGACGGTGGTATTAGAGGTGGTGTGACAGTGGTGTTGGAGGTGGTAGTGGTGTGGCGGTGGTGTTGGAGGTGTGACGGTGGTGCTAGAGGTATGCCGGTTGTGCTGGAGAGGTGGCCGGAGTTGGTGGAGGTGATGGTAGGTGGTTGTGGTGAGTGATGGGGCGATGGTGTATGGCTGAGAGAGGGTAGAAAGAGAGGGAGAGAAATTTGGTCATTTAGGGACCAAAACCATAAGAGGTTTGATTGTTGAGGGACCAAAACCGTAAAGAAAAATTAGAGACCAAAATCTTAAAAACCACAAAACCACTTTAAGTAAATAAAGTCTTGATTATACATTTTGTTTTACTAAATAAGTCATTTAATTTAAGTAAATGTTACTATGAACACCCCTAAATAAATACAAGCAGATAAAGATCGACATGCCCCACGTTTACAGAATTCGATGAAAGACCTTCACTGCAAATGACATTGAAACTACTATAGTGAATGGGACAGGAGAAATGAGAGATGTAGAGGTTAGAGAGGAAGAAGGTGTGTATGATAAAAAAGATTAAAAGAGAATCTTTATAAAATACATGTCTGGAAGCTATCATAACACGCTAAAGTTGTTTGATAACATGGATAAAGTGAGTAAAGACTAAACTACATTTTGATTAACGGTCAAAGTTGACAGTAGTTAACCAAAATAACTAAAAGTGAAACAAAATGATAATTACAATAATAATTTTATAATTTTTAAAGTTAAACAAATAAAAGTAACTTTTGTGATAATAACGGTTTTTAAAAAAAGGAAAGTATCAATAAAATGTGTTTCGGGTCCCTGATTTACACGGGCATGCCCACGAAAGACCACGGGTTGACCCAACCTCACATCACCTGCTCGTGATTTAAGAGATATAAGCGTGATAGAGTAGTAGAGACAGACAAAAAGTGAACGCAGATCTGTTTGTCCGGCCGACCGATTGACCTACCGGAGCTCAGCGCCAGCAAGAGATCAACAGAGATTAAAAAGAACTCCTGACCTAATTAGTTGAAGGAATTATGATGTCCGGGAATTACACAACCATTGACAACCAGAACGTTTCTGGATCTGTACCTGTAAATCTTCTTTCTTCTTCTTCTTCTTTAATCGTGATTCTCATCACGTTCTTACTAGATCTGAGCTCTAATTAAATGCACTAATCGGTTGCAGGCTGTTTCAGATCCTCCCGGACAAGTCTCTGTGAAATTTAATGGTAATTTTACACCTAACGTATTTTTTGGGGTCGTTATAATGTAGATTTCTTCGTTTCCAGCTGAATTATTTTGGATATTGCAGATACAACACTTCAAACCTTTCCCCCGTCTGGAGCACAGGGGAAGATCTCAGGCGCTTCCGGACCGCCTCGTGATGCCGACGGTTTGTGATTTAGATTCTCTTAGCTCTCATTTGTTCTTAATTCTATAGTGCAATGTGATAGTCCCACTTGAACTGACCAGTTTATTTGTTTTGCTTTCACCTGATGGTTCTTATGTCATTCAAATATTCAATTACTTAAATTAAAGGCACATAAATTCATAGAATTCTTAGGATTTTATTATCCTTAAATTGATAGCGGTTTAGCTTTCTTCTTGATTCGTATATTTAAAAGTTGGAGGATAAGTTGCAAGGGGTGTGCAACATGACTTGGCTTCTTGGGGTTGAAGCACAACCAAGTTCACAGAAACAGAACAGATCTATACTGTCAATGAATTGGAAACACATAGTCATGTAGTCAATACCCAAGATAAAATGGAGAAATTTAATTATTTAGACTTGGGGATGGGATCTTTTGATTTGCATTAAGAATGATTGGATATGATTTAGGATCCAGAAGTTGAAATATGACTGAATATGATATTTAACTGTATTTTTTGGTCCTGTATACCTATAGATAGGAATAGGACTAAAGGGTTTTCAAACATGGGGTAATTAGTTGATGGAGATTGCACTGATTTGTGTGATAGTATCCTTAAGTGGACATTAACTAGATGTCTAGAGTCGAGAGAGAGACCCTGTATGTGACCAGAGTAAAGTCGGTTCAAGTAGAGGGAGATGGGTAACAAGATAATAGGGCATGTTGAAGTAAATGGAGCAAGCGCGAGCTAGGAGTCTTTGGGAAATATAGAAACCTTCTTATGTGCTGCTGAAACCAACACTTTGTTGCTGGTTTCTGTTTACCATTGCCAGTTAAGGAAAGAAGTATACCCATAATAATTATGTACGTCTTGTCAAGTATACTATAATATTTAGAGTACGTCTCTCAAGCATACTTCCTTCCCTGCTTACTGAAGTACTTAAAGGGCCAATGACTCCAGCCTCTTTTTATTATCCTAAAATATAGAGGCCTGCTTTTCTAGTATATCAATCTGTTTTCCTTTCTGTTCCCACTTGAGCCAGCATGTTTTTTTTTCTTTTCCGGGAGGCAATAATTGACCTATATCTGCAGATACATTCTCAAAGCCAGTAGCAACTGGTTCATCGGACTCACAACCAAGTGGTGGCTGGTTTAAGATATTCACGGTTGCTGCTTACCAGCCTTATTTTGATGTTGACACATCTGATGTTTTAGAGAGGATTAAAGATTCCCTCTTCCCGTTCGGAGGGAGCTTCAATGAGAAAACTGCTAGCAACCCAGACTTGTAAGTTGATGATGATCCTCCTTTGGATTTATAACAATTATTACTGAGTTTAACATGCCAAGTCCATACAGGTTAAAATATATAAAATCTTGTGTACTAGTTAATTAAACAAACTTCTGAAAAACTCCCCTATGATGAAGTTTGTCAAGACTTCTTGTATCTTCTTTCACTTGCTTGTGTCTTAATTTTTTTAATGGCTGTTTGTAGATAAAAGATGACAATCTTCAGTTACTTATATTATGATCAGGTATGGACCTTTCTGGATATGCACTACCTTAATCTTTGTGGCAGCTTCAATTGGTACTTTTGCGACTTATTTGGCTCACAAGCTACAGCACAAAGAGTGGAACTATGATATTAATCTCGTAACCTGGTCTGCTGGTTTGTTTTATGGCTACGTCCTTCTTGTCCCACTCTGTTTGTATGTAATTCTCAAGTACTTCTCTGCACCGTCAACCCTTGTTCAGCTCTTCTGTCTATATGGGTACTCCCTGTTTATCTTCATTCCAGCAATGGTTAGTATTTTCTTTCATATCTCTGAATTGCATAAAGTTATACAAGGCCCACTTTCACATTTCTATTTATGAGTGTTTGGATGTGTCTAAAGTATTGGTCTGAGTTTTCTTTTCCTTAAATATTTTAGTATTAGTTTTGAGTAATATTATGATTTTGGTTTTCAACTTAGGGTTAAAACTAGAGTTGGCAGTTTCACCCTGTTTAATTGTGAATGAGTCCATTCGTGTTGTGTTTTATCTCTAGCACTCTAGCAGTTTAAAACCTAAAGTAATAGGAGTTAATAAATATAGTAGTGGGACAAAATGACATATGTTTGGTGGAAAGGAAGTCTTCTAAAGTATATTAGATTATTAAAAGGGATGCATAAAACCTCATATATCACCTCATTCAGAAAATTAGATTGTTTAAAAACATTTGTAATCGTATTAACACACTTACAGGGGAAAAAACAGTCTGGACAAAAATTTATCCAGAGAAATCCAACCATTTTGACTCGAAAAAAATAACTACCCGTTTCTACATGTTCCCACCAACTCTAGTTAAAATATCAGATCAGATTTATTAGAGAAGCTGGTGGGTGGTTGCTAAAAGAAATGCTTTTTTCGGGGACATGTAAAAATTACCTAACTATCAATAGCAGAATAGCACATCCAAACTCCCTGTTACGCATAGGACTCGAGTTATAAGTACACCCTTGGAAAATTTGTGTTTTGATAGATCTATCTGTTTCGGTTAATTGCAGTGTCTATCTGTTGTCCCGGTGGAGATATTCAGATGGGTGATAACGGGTGTGGCGGGGATGATGTCAGCGTTATTCGTGGCACTAAATCTAAGGAACCACATAGTGTCGGCTGGTGAAAGGTGGTTCCTAATAGTGGCCGGGATCTTCTTGTTGCAGTTGGCCCTGTCCATTGTACTTAAGCTGTATTTGTTCAATGTGAATGTCTAGTGTTTTTATTTCTTTTTAACAAGCAACACTTATAGGGGGATTAGGTGAATTTGGAGTTAAAAGAGTTGTTTAAGATTTGAATTTTCCCCGTGGACCATGGACAGGAAAATATATATACATTTTTTCAATTCGATTTTGATACTATACAAGACCTAAATGACAATAAATTGATGTTACTAAGCTCTATGCCGTGATTAAAAAATATATTAATCTCTTTGTTTATATTTTGATTGTAATTTCCTCATTGTTGGTTGATTTCTCTGTTTAACAAAAATATATTTTTATAAATCAGGATCACAACAAAGCCCAAACCTGCGAGGTATGGGGAGGTAAGATGTAGGCAATCATACATCTATCCAAAGATAGGAATACTGCTGTCCGAGAGTTCTTTGACAATGAAAAATATAAATAAAAAAAATGCAAATTATATAAGAGAGAAAAAAAATAACAAAAATAAAAATACAAAAAATAAATAAATAAACAAACAGATAAAATAAAATAAAAATAAGAATAAAAGATTATGGAATTAATTGTTATTATAATAATATTATTACTAGATTAGATGCATGGTGATACACAAATTGTTTAAAAAAATAATAAATATTAGACATTAATAAAAAATGTTAAATAATTATATAACATGAAAGAAATGAAAAGTTAAAAAATGACGATATACGGTATCAACACTCAGATCAGTGGTGGAAGCGTCTACGCGAGGTTGTGGGCAAACGTTTTGGCATAAATGTGCTATCATCATACGAATAAACATGATTGTATTTCTGATACAAGCCAACGATCATTATTGTTATAATTTGTTTGTCCCGAAATGGAGATGTTATGAACAACTAAATAATAAACTAATTAATTTGTGGAATTAATGAAAACAGGGAACAATTTTAATGTTTGTTTATAATGATAAAACAAACAAGTACCGAATATAGACTCGAAATTATCAAAGAAGAACGGACTTCTTCGAATTATAGTCACTTATAGGAAATATGAATGTTCAAGAACTAACTTGAATAGAAACAAATTCGATAGCTCATCTCACTAAGATATGAACTATTTATGCATTTATGAGAATAATCCTAGCTATCTAATACTGGAAATGTGATTGGTTTTGACGTCTTGTAGGGGACTACTAGATTCACGAGACTAACTTCTGAAGTCCAGCCTAATCTCCGGGTTTAGGTATGCATCCTGAAGATCTTTAGTAGGCGCAATCTTTTGATGGAGAGGAATTGCATCATACGTTGAAGATACATGAAATAACTTCTTCAAAAATCTTCATGTTGATATGATGTAAACAAATTAGGAATCAACACAATCGGGACAAAAAGGTCAAGTAGGTTAAATTTTTTTCAAATGATAATAACTTTTTTTAAATCTATGATTAAAAAAATAGATTTGGTTTTTATTCATGATATAATAAATCGAAACCCGAATCAACCTGTGCAAATAACATGATTTAACATGTGCAACAACATAATAATTCATCCAATTATGTGACTGATAAAGGTTTTGTGGTTCTATTTTGTGTTCAATTTGACAATCACTCTATTGATACATGTATGACAGATACACAATAACATTCAATAGGTAAATACACACAATAGCATGTTTTTAAAGTTTAATACATTGAAAAGTAACTTTTATCTTTTAACTTGAAAGGTAACCTACTATATTAGGTTAGATAAACATAATAGCATGTTTAGAGTTCTTTTTATTTTAAACTGATAGATATATATATATAATAGCAAAAAAATGTAAAATTTAATGTATTTTTAAAATATGCCACACTTAATTTACATAGAAAAGACAACCAACAAACCTTCTATCATGATTTCAATTATCCATAGAAGTGGGTACATGTATTTACCGGGAGAATTTTATATATATTCTTACAAACTTATAAATTACATCTATATTTTATAAACTTTAAAATTACATTAATATCCTCTTAAAAATTTTAAACTCTCGTCTATATTCAAAAATCTAATTTAGGATTAATTAAATGATTTATAAATAAAAAACATTATCTACAGGCTTATTTATCATGAAATTTACTAAAATACCCTTATAAAAATTAAAAAAAAATAAAAACTTAATATAATCGATGCCCCAAGAAATCTAATCCAAATTGTCCTAAAGCACAAAAACAAATAGATGGTTTTGTACTTTTGTAGAAATTGGATCCATGAAGTTCCTCCTAAAATAACTCTCTTTGTTGTCCAACAAATCGATGGTTGTACGCACAAACAAAGCAAGCTTCAATTGATGAATTATGTAACATCCTCAATCGGGCCTATTCGTGCGCTTCATTTGGTACGTGAATTAATTTAAAAGAATTAAATAAAGATATATGTTTAAGTATTTAAAGAAAATATGCTATTGGTCAGTTAAATGTGAATTTAAAAATAGTAATAAAAATAGATAAAAAATGATTAAATATTAAATGGTTTCAAACGAGGTTTCCAAAAATATCCCCGTTAGTTAAAATGGGTATTCGTGCGTTGAGTTGTGTGTTGAAAAGGGGAACAAAATACCCCTTGTGAATAATTAAGAACCCAAGGGCGGTTCTTATGTTATCTCACAGACAACACTCATACACACATACGTACAAACACCCACTCACTCACATACTCTCTTTGTTCTTGAAGGAACTCAATCAAAGGAGAATCAAGGGCTGGATTCAAGCAAGTAATTGAGTTCTAATCTGCTCTAGATCACCATCATCACCATCTTGTTCCTTGTAAGTGTCCATGTTCATCCTTGTTCATAGTTTTGACTTTTAGGTCAAATGGGTCAAAAACCCAAATTGACTTCAATAGATGAAGTTAATGATTCCAATCTGTTTCTAGCTCATTTCTAAGCCCTAAGCAACCAAGATATTGAATTAAAGTAGTAGTTTTAGTTGAATTTGGAAAATTTATGCAAATGGGTCAAAATATGTGATTTTGATCCCAATTCTTGAATTGTATGTTAAAG
>JAUEJL010133208.1:0-11171 GCA_032274825.1 Drosophyllum lusitanicum | reverse complement strand
TTTTTAGTTGAGAGCATCTTTAATTATCTTTGGTACTTATCTTTGGGAGTATTAGTCAACTCCTAACCAATAATCAATATTAACTCACATTCATATAGTCTAACAACAATATTAACTAGGTTACACATGTTCATGCTTAGTATTACAATCTTAACAATCATAATCATAACTATCACATCTCATACATGTCTAACGACCATCAACAAGTCCATACAAACTACATAATGTTTATGAGTTAAGTCGGTACTCACCTATAGAGCTACAACAGGCGAATATAACGTTCCAGCTCTTCTTGGTCGTTGGATATACCTAAAACATCGTCACTTACATCAAATGCTTACACACACGAAATATTACTACAAAAATAGTAGTAATAACATTCTAATGACACTTCAAGTCCAATTACAAGCCTACATAGGTTTTCCAAACGTTAAAACACAAACAACAAACAAACTGCTTGTTGTTGCCACAAAAGACCCCCTTGCGACCGCAAGCAACCATGCTTGCGCCCGTAAGGGCTGTTGCTTGCGCCCGCAAGCAACATGACTTGCGCCTGTAAGCGTAAATCAGACCACTTCGAACCATCAATTCGAAGCCATTCTCGCGGCCGCAAAGGATAATCCTTGCGCCCGCAAGAACCCTTCGAACCACCCTTGCGACCGCAAGGAATACTCCTTGCACCCACAAGCAACCTGTTTCAGAACAGGTCGGACGACAGTCCCCTGTTTTGACTGTTTTCAACCCAAAACCTTCCCAAACGTTTTCTAATCAACTTCCAGTGATCATACATGTTGTACCAAGTCCAACTAAGCTTAAAACATCAATTCTTAACATATTTTAACAACCAAATCAAGAATCAAGATCAATTCTTCAATTTTGACCCATTTACATAAAACCACTTAACTCAATCAAAAACACATCTTTAATCCTTGATTCTTGTTTATAAACACTTAAAAATTATCTAGGAACTAATCACAACTTGAATTTCAGTTTTTTGATTGCTAATTCTAAATACCCACTTTTGACCATAAACTTCAAAACAAGGAATCATGGAGGAACACTTACTATGGAAGGTGGAGAAGATGAAGATGAAAGGATTAGGGACTGATTTCTCCACTTAACTTAGCTACTGGATTGAAGCTTAACAACCTCTTTGAATTGCTTCCACAAACTCAAGAACTAGTGTGTGTAAATGTACACACGTATATGTGTCTGTGTATATCCACATAACCGCCTTTGGTTCAAACATATCCTCAAATGAGTATTTTGTTCCCTTTCAACTTACAACTCAATATCCGTTCATTCGTTTTAGCTAACGGGGATATTTTAGAATCCTTATCTAAAACCATTCAACAATTAATAACTATTACATATATTTTCACCAACTTTTATTTAACATGATAACACACCTTCATTCTTTAATTACTATTTCTTATTTAATTTACAATGTTACAACCTTGTAAACACATGGTACAACTAGGCCCATTTTGGGATGTTACAATAAATACCTAATATTATTATTTCTATTTGCAACAATAATGATCAATGATTTGTACGATAAATACAATCATGTCTCGTGTTATAATAACATGTTTCTGTCATGATGTCCACTTTCCCCCTCCCGTCGACGCTTCTATCGTTGTCTGGGTGTTGACTCTGTCTGTCACAAAATTTTAAACTCTCATTTTTTTGCGTTTTATAATTATTTAGTACTTTTTTATTCTATTTAATATTTATCATTTATAAAACCAACATATGTGCCACACGCATATTTAATTAGGTCTTACTATTTGGACATCTTATTTGTCTAATTAGCCCCCTAAATTATTACTTTTTTGTTAGAATTTTGACTGACACGTGATTTAGATCTCTCATAAGTCATTTCGGCATTTCCTCACTTTCACTTTCTCTTTCTCTTCAATACATTCTCTCTCTCTCTCACACACACACACACACATATTCCCTCTCTTTGAGATATATGACAAACCGCTCTTTATCTTTTTGATTCGGACATCAAAAAACCAGCCCCATTTACTAAATTTGACCAAGCTCTGGCCAACTAATTCCGACAAAGCTCCGGCCATTCTACACATACTATGTAATACAAAAAAACTCCGTTCGCAATGGAGAGGGACAAAAAACACCCATCGATGGTCCAGATTAATTCATAATCCTAAGGGACTAATTTTAGCCTTTGGATCAATGTCATCAATAGTCCAGATTAAATTTTAAAAATTTGGACGGAGTGACATTTTCGTAATTTTTCGTAATTCACATTTGATGCTTTTACAAATCACATGTGATTGTATACTGAATCACATGTGATTGAATATTAAAATTTCAGAAATATATTTTTTAAATAAAACACAACTCACTAATTATTATGTGTCTAGTAATTTTAACATGAACGTTTTACAAGGAAGGAAAGAGTAACAACATGGCGATTGATGTGTATCATCAATTAGGACCTGTTTTCAATTCAAGCTTTTGGATGGGTTTAGACTTGAGACTTTGGGATGGGCCTCATCTTGTTTTTGGATAATGTTTGTATTTTGTGGAGCCCAATCATCTTGGACCAACATAAAACAAGTGAATATCATTTTTCAAGTGCTACGTTTTTAAAAATTTCAGAATCATTATTATATAACTTAAAATGATTCTATAACTTGCTCAAATAAATTTTACAATCTTAAATGTATATTAAAAGAAAAAAGTTATGATGTCATCATTCTATTTTTTAAAATTTTTTCACCAATCATAACCCTTTATTTTTTAAAATTCCTTTTGAATTTCTCATCATTCTATTTTTTAATTTTTTCCCCACCAATCGTACCTCTTTATTTCCTAAAATTTCTTTCGAATTACTCTTTACTTACGTCAATAACTTAAGACCAATAATACCCTTCCTTTGATATTTGTTGCCATGAAAGCATTTGAAGTGGTTTAATCTATGATTTAGCTAGTGATAAACCCATAATATCAACACAAAACATGTTAAAAATTCATTTTCAATTGAAAATATTTTTTCATCACTTCATCGTTGGAATAAATACATAATGGGGATTACTTATGGCTAGCATCTCAGAAGGAAATGGTGATGAAATACCATTACAAGTTGCCTCTTTAAACATACTATATTATTAATACTGGCAAATGATTAAAACTTTAAAAAAATAACGTTATTTCTGATTTATGATAGGTGTGGTTGAATCATGAATAGAATGACAACTTTTATTTGGCTTGTGATAACTATAATTGTTGTTATATCCTTCTTGTTAGGTAATACAAGATATATTATGATAGCAAAATTTGTTTAGAGATGTTACTTTATAGATTTTAATTTCTTTATTATTGATAGGTCATACAAAATGCCTAATAGTACTTAGATGTGCTCGGTGAAATTTTTTATAATACTGTTTACATGGTAAGATTCATGTTACATCCATATTTGATAGTAATCTAATGTGTAATCGTGGTCTTTGTTTGGCTGATCAAGCTAGGGGTAGTGACACATTGATTTGTGAATGACTCCTGTTAGAAACAAGGACGAGAGAAAAAAAGAAAAAGATTCTCTTGTATTCGATTGATAGCTCTTATATATGTGGACAACACATCTAAAATATATAGACATTAAGGTAGTTTTTTTTATATTCTTCTATGATAATTTGTAACTTTGATAATATTAATATATGATGGGTTTATTACGTTTTACAATTGTTTTGCTATAAATATTAGTACTCTTTAACACCATACACAATCAAAATTAATCTTAACCATCTCTAGAATTTATACACGGATTGTTAACCTAATTTATTTCTATACAGTCAATACTATTCAATGAGGTGCCCCTTACATTACTTTTGCTACATCTATAAACCCTTATTGCTTAATCATCACCTCCTTCCATTTTTGAGTCAGTTCTTCCTCTTTATATGTGTTAATCTTTTTTTTTTACATTCAAATTTAGATTTTTATATTTATTATTTGGTTCACATTATTGATATTGTATAAGTATGGGTTTTGTGTCCAAATTAATAATTTTGTTTAAGTTAAATATTGGATTTTGATTATGGATGTTGGAATGTGAAACTAGGTGATTAGGTAAATCTACATCAGTTATGAACACAACAGATATTAGATTCTTAAAGAGTTCATCAGATGCAATGTATTTCGAGACCATAAGAACATTGAATCCTTTGAGAACTTTACGGTTAAACATGTTTAGGTACAAATAATACTAGCATGAACGATCCTCTAGCCACTACTCATCTCGTTGTACACCAACGAGTTAAAACCGACAATACTATATCATTGTAAGAGAGTAAGAGACACGTTATTAGTTGATATAATAACATTTCAAGAAAGATGATTATATGGGTAAATTACATAAGCTTAGACCATTAGAAAAAGTTAGGTTATTGATTGAATTATTGTTATGTTTCAAGTTGATATCACAACAACAATATAAGAGAGATTGTGATTTTTTTTTAAACTTTAATTTAACAATTTGTAACTAAAAACTACACCTCAAAGTTATGACTTACATTCACACGAGAATTTGTAGCTTACATTTAAAGTTAGTTACTTAGTTGGTGTTTGATTCTGGCTTAATAAACTTAATAAAAAAGAGACTTAAATTGGTACGTTATAATTATATTGATTGTTTTTTTAATTAATTCAAAGGTTTTAGTTCCCGAAAATGTATCTAACTTGTCACATTTTGCTATTGTATGTACTGGACTTTCAAATTTACCATTTAATGTATCATACCCTTAAAAGTTACCATTTTATGTATCGAATCTGTTATAGCAAGTCATATGATGATGTGACACCAGTTTTAATGACGTAGCGCATGACTTGGATGCCTACATGTATTTTTCTTGTTTTAAAAAGATTGAAAATAAAAAGTGTTGAAACAAGAGGTTCAGCCAAGGCTTCAACACGTGTTTAGGAGGAACGTCCGGACCAGCACCACGTTAATGAACTCTGCAAAACAAACAGGGTTAGCCTCGCCACGAGGAGGGGGTGGCCTCGTGGCCAAGCTCCAGCGCGAGAGTAAGTAATGCGTATATGAGGGAGATAGAACACAAAGAAAGAAGGTAAGGGGAGAACGGGTCCAGAGTTAGCTTACCATTTGCTGTGCTTTGTGGTGTTACTTATAAGCTGGTAAGCAAGGGAAGTGTCCTCCTTTTATCCGCCAGTCTATGGAGTGACTCCCTGCTCCAGTCAAACCTTTTAGACTAGAGATCAATAAGATCTGCTAGTGATGTGACCTTTCATAGGGTTTGACCTTCTGCATGGCTATCTCTGGAATGTTGTGCTTGACCTTTTTAGAGAGGCTATCCTTAATCACTCTTTTAGTAATCCCTGCAATAAGAGGTTAAGCAGCACCTCCGACTGTGCATGTCTATGTTTCCTTATTCGTTGGTTATGTTACCGATGGCTGCAATCTACTTTGTCCCGAGGAGCTTGGGGAGCAAAGGTCCGAACAACACCTGACAGGTGGAGGTCCGGCTAGTGCTTGGGAGACGGAGCTTCGGACATCCGTTGGATAGCATAGCTCCGACCAAGGCTTTGGGGGGTGAAGGTCCGGACATACCTCATCAAAAAGTATAATAATAATAAATAATGAGAAGAAGAAGAAAAAAGGGGAAGAACATGAATCCGATGGTTACTTCATGTCCTCACCCCACCACCGCCTACTTCATCATCATCTGAAATTTCTAAACATTATGATTTGGGTTCGATTTCAAAATCTTTCATATGCTTTGGTTTTCGTCTTCAACTCTTCATTATCATCCGCGGACATCTTCATCATCATCTGTGCACACTTTCTTCCAATCTGCGATATTTTGAGATTTGCTTTGGATTCAAACAAGATTTTGGTTTCCTCGATATTTCAAGATCTGCGAGATACGGTTTAAGATTTTGCGATTTTTGATTTTGGTGTAGATTTGGGTTTAGGGTTTTGCTATTTGTGATTTTGGTGTAGATTTGGGTTTAAGGTTTTGCGATATATTGACACAGATCTGTTTATGTTTCGATGGGTTTTTTTAGGGTTCGATGTACAGAATGTTGAGATCTGTTTATGTTTCCATATCCATTGACACAGATCTGTTTCATATCCATTAACGCATATCTTGATTGTGATTCAAAATCATCTTGTTCTTATAACTGAGATTGTACATTCATAAACATTATGGGTTTCATCTTCTGGGTTTCAAGATGTTGTTTTCGAGTTTGATTAGTTTTCTGGGTTTGTTTTTTATTTTGTTCTTTGGTGCTTGAATGTTGTTCATGAAATCAATTGAGATTGGTTTTTCGGGGTTTCATATAGGGTTAGTTTAAGGTTTTCTGTTGTTCATGAAATTGAATAAGCTTAAGGGTTTCTCTCATTCATGAAATCGAATTTTGTCCAGATTTTGAAGATATGCATGTTATATTTGAATGCTTAAGCTTTCTTGATAAAGATGAGATGTTGATATGGGTTTTTTATTGTTCATAGATTTTTCTAATTTTTTAAACTTAATGATGATGTGGCAATGAATTAGTGATGTGACATTAGAAAAAAAAGAATATTGAAAAAAGTTATAGGCAACCTATTAAATAGGTAACACAATACATAAAATGGTAACTTTTAAAAGTTCGATACATTAAATGGTAAGTTTTATAGTTTGATACACACAATAGCAAAATGTGACAACTTGGATATATTTTCGTGAACTAAATCCTAATTCAAAAAGGATGACTTAACATAATAAGTTAGAAGTGTGAGACTTTCCATATTAAATTAATGATTTTATTTTTTTTATTAAGCGCATAAAACAAACACCATCATACAACTTATTTTACACATACATCATTTATATAGAAACACATTTTATTGAGACAACATTTAATAAAAAATAATAATAAACATGCCCTTAATTTAAGTGAGATGTTATTTTCTTTACGGATTTGTAACTGTAGTCATATTTTGCTATGACAGACACTATTACTATTACACGCGTAGTTTCTCTACAAACATTACAATATTTTGTTTATACGTTAAGTTGTTCTAAATATATAAATTTCTAAGTTCCTTTCCTCATTTTTTAAGAGATAATTTATCTACAACACATTTTAGTCATACGCAACAAGTTAAACATTTATACCCTTATGTAATTGTTATCTTTGTCTCTCATTCATAAATTTAAAGACATAAAAATCCAAATAAATATTTATTGTTATATATAACTAAAATATACTACAAATCACCTATCTTTTCTTTTAAAAAAATCGTTACTTAAACCCATTACTACCCTTAAAGAAAAAAGAAAATAAAAATTCCATATATAACCAAATAAGCACATGCCTTGTTGCCTTGCGTTTACCTACTAATTCGGTCACCTGTTTTTGTAGGTGAATCAATAAATTTTGTAGAGGAAAAGACTTGACCAAGGAAAAAAAACAAAACAAAAACAAACACACACACACACACACATATATATATATATATATAAATCATTTAACATTATCTTTCCTCCTTGATTTTAAGAGTTCTTAAAATTCAATCAAAACAACATCTTAACCTTTCATTCTATTTAAATTAATCCCATCCACGCAATCTTTAACCATTTCACTCTTTCTTCTAATTTGCTTTAACTTTTTATTTATTTAAAATATGCTTTCACACAAACAAAATTATCCACCCACATCGACATAATCTTCAAAATCGTATTAACTCATCTCTCTTTATTTCACAAGTATAAATCTTTTCTTATTTTAATGTTTTTTAGAATTTATTTTTAAAATTAATAAAATAGTTGATGCAAATAAAAGAAAATTAAAAAAACGGATATGTTGCTGAAGAAAACTTTTTTGTGACATTGAATCGCGCGAATAACATATCGTTACATTCTTAAAAGCGATATGTTGCAAAAAAATCTATTTGCTGCCGCAGCATTACGCAGGTATGATGCTAGTGTGTGTATATATATATATATATAATTATATATAAAAGCACGACTTTCCTTTAATTTTTCTCCAAATTAATAAGACGAGAATATCATATTTTCTTCCATTTTATTCCGACAAAAAAGCATTAACAAAATAATAACTCTTCTTCATAGTCCCTTTCTTTTCTTTCAAAATATTATACCATATTAATATTAATTAATTAGTTATATAATTCATTTGTTATAACAATTCGTACATAACCTTTTGAAAAAAAACATATTGTTTGTTAGTTTAGTGTAATATAAGGATTAACTCAACTTGGTATAGTGATGCGGAATAGAGGTGTTATTCGGTTATTTTATTCAGTTTTCAGGTTATTTAGGTATCAAATTATTCGGTTAAGTTAATATAGGATCTTAATATGGTATAACCAAACAAAAGTTTTTGGGTTTTTTTGGGCTACGCTTTTTTTAGTTGTTGGGCACCTAGGCTCATCTGCTACATGATTTTTCATAGTAAGATGTTACACGCAATATAACATCAATTGATAACTTGCAAGTATTACTTATCTAACTTTCAGCCTTTCAGGTATTACAAATACAAACTGTAATGGAGACACATATATTAGAATGATTTTTTTATTTTTTCAATCTAGATATATTCGCTCAAATGTATACACATGAGCTAGAGAAAAGAAAACCCCAAATTTGAATGCACAAACATAAAAACACATATAGAATAGTAGAACCACAAAATATCAATCAAGTTGTAGCTTATATCATATTAAATAAACTCAAGTAAGATAGTCTTAGTGTTTATAGATATTGTTTTGATCTTGATCCGTAGGGAATGTTAAGAAATACAAAATGTTAATTTAATACAAAGTATAATGTATGTTTTCCATGTGTATTTTGTGTTATATACCGACTTATATGCACAATCACTATAAATGGCTAGTCTTATAGCATTATGTATATAATTTAAAATTATTTGAAAAATATAAAAGTCTTAACCAAGTATGCAAAAACCCAATATCTCAGCCATAACCCGGCCCGAATTGAACATGGTTTTATCCAATTAACAACCTGAATTAGATACCTGATAACTGAATAATCTGATTCGTATTACCCAAATTCGTTTTTCTTGGTTATATTTATTTCGGTTCATTTTATTTAACACCCCTAGTGTGGAGTACACACTCATTCAAGTCATAATTGTAGTCCTAAACCCACAACAGTGGGAGTCGAGGGGATTGCGCCCCTTCACATGGCCCTAGGGGCGCAGGTGGATGTCTCGCTTAACTCAGTGTATCTTTGCTTAACTGAATGTTTGTTTTGCTGATTGGTGCTTAGCTGAGCATTTGCATGACTAAGCGTTGTAGTTTCCTTATAACTGTTTGCAATAAACGGTTAACTGGTGTGTAACCAACTATTACGGTTATTTACATAGAAATAACCATTT
Organism: Drosophyllum lusitanicum; assembly: GCA_032274825.1. NCBI lineage: Eukaryota > Viridiplantae > Streptophyta > Magnoliopsida > Caryophyllales > Drosophyllaceae > Drosophyllum > Drosophyllum lusitanicum. The sequence goes on along the minus strand of JAUEJL010133208.1, from coordinate 1,772 downwards.
CTAAAGTGATTGTAAATAGAATAAACATTTCAAATTTCAAATGATAGATACATTATTGATAAGAATTTTTAAATTATCCCTAATTAAATTTGTACTTGTCATATACAAGACGAATTATCAAAATGAGAATAGTAATCTATGCGAGATCTATAAACTATCAGGAAAATTGTTATATTCTCCAACAACTATCTTATAAATTTGTGAGTTAATTACACAGTTGGGTCTTTTAGTATTAAGGTTGTTTCATATTTGGTTCTGTAAGCCAAAAAGTTGTAAAATACGTCATTTAAATGAGTTTTTTGCACATCATTGGTCATTTGATCGTTAACTTTAACAGTGTTGCAGTTATACTTTTTAAAATGCCTATTTTACCCTTTACAAACCTGATCCTTTATAATTTATGCACTAAACCTTATTTTACTCTTTTAAATTTTAATCCAAACACCCTATTTTAGTCCAAACAGCCCCCTCTTATATCCTTTGATACAGTGACAAACCCGTAACACCACCATCGCAGGACCACCGCCACTACTGGACCATCACCACCTCGAGACCGCTGCCACCACTGATCCACCTCCACAGAGAGATCACCGCCACCACGAACAACCACCGCCGTGAGACCGCCGCTATCATAATCTCTTCACCAACACCATTCACCACCTGAAATCAAGCACACGTACACGATCTCTCTCATACGAAATCAAGCACACACAGATCTCTCTCTCACACACATAACACGCCAGATCTGATTGATCTCTCTCACACACAAATGCAAACTCACAATAGATATGAGAAAGACGAAAAAGAACAAGAAAGAAGGCAAGTTGTCGATGCAACCAACGGCGGCGAGTTCCCATCACCAGCAAGTTCTCCATTGACGAAAAAAGGCAACAAATCTGTAGCGGTAGAGCCCTTTGCAGTAAAGAGAAAGAGAGTATTGTGCTCAGTAAGGGGATGAGGGTTTTATGGTGGTGGTCTCACGATTGTCACAGTCTTACAATGGTGGTGTTACAGTAGCGGCAGGGGTCGAGACACGGTCCAATGACAGCGGCGGTCCGGCGATGGTCCAATGGCGGCGGTGGGTTAATTAGGGGATAGTCCAGAGAAAAGGGGGATGCTTAAATTAAATAAGGAGGGTTTGGATTAAAATCGAAAATGGTAAAAATAAGGTCTAGGTTTAAGTGTATAAAAGACAAGGTTTGTAAAGAGTAAATTTATCATTTTAAAAAGTTTAACATAATTATGTTAAAGTTAAGATCAAAGGACTAATGATATGTAAAAAACTTATTTAAAGAATATATTTTATAACTTTTTAACTTAAAGGGCTGAATGTGAAATAATCCTAATACTAAAAAAAGAAAAAAGTAATCGACTCTAATTTTTTTGGAAAGAATGAAGATATTAACGTCTAAGAACCAAATAATTAATATAAATTTTTTATACAAGTAACACTTCATTTATAAAATCAAATTTCGGCCAACAATATTTTTAAAGAAAATTTGGTCACTTTCATCGGGATTGGTTAATGTCATATTTTAAGCAAGACAAGCAAACATGCACGTAAATTGGTAGGTGCGCCAAATAACCAAATTCTTTTTTTTTGTTTTTAGCGTAAAATATGGTTTAACCCCTAAACTTTGTGTTTAAAATGGTTTAACCTTTAAACTTTTTTAATGAATGTTTTAATCCCTAAATTTGTTACAATTAATTGTTTTAATCACTTAATCTGGTATAGCAAGTTACTAAAGTTTTAAAACATAGTTTTATCCTTA
>JAUEJL010133197.1:0-11171 GCA_032274825.1 Drosophyllum lusitanicum | reverse complement strand
GTATTTATCTTTTGCTCTAGATATAGATAAAATATAATTCCATTGTTTGTAGGGATGTTAGTTATATTCTTGTGTATATATTTCGGTGGTGATTAATGAGAAGGGTAGAGGAGATTTACCATTCATTATGGTATCAGAGCCATTCTAGGCTCTCACCCTATAGTTCCGATCCATTTTCTTTCTTCTTCTCCGACCTTAAACGCCGCCATTGCCATGGCTGCCGGCGATAGTTCCAACCCAAAAACACATCCGTTTCATCCAACCTTTGGTGTTAACAACATCAAAAACTCCATTCCTCTCGCCTTAAACCGGACCGATGATCTTTATGCTTCGTGGGTTGAGCTATTCCATATTCACGCCTGCGCCTATGAAGGAGATTTACCATTCATTAATTATAGTGAAACATTGGTTTACAATTAAATTTGATAGTGAAATTTAACCGAGTCAAAATCACGTACATATCTATTGGTCCATGTAGGGAAAAAATGTGTTACGTATTAGAGTGAAACTATTTCTTATTGTGGTATTTTGTCAAACAGTTGGTTTGCATGAAGCTATAAAATATTTATGAGGTGATTAAGAAGAGGGAGGTTTTATATCCTTTTATAAAACTTTTTAATTATCCCCCTACTCATAAGATCAAAACAAACGGAGGGATGAGAAAAAAGAATTAATGGAATACACATGTTATCTTTTGCTTTTTGGTAAGTAGAAAGATGGAAGAGTAAAGAAAATGAATCTAGAATATTCTTGATAAAAGTGAGGGATTATCGTGTAAAACAAAAACCACCAACCCAAACACCCCAAATGGTGTTCTTGATGGAACCCATCATCCACGTCATACCCGATTGGGGGCATGTTATGTATAACGTTCGGTCTTAAAAGGAAAAACTTAAGATCATCTCATCCATCATAATGAAATCTATCTATATGCTAATAATATTCTGTAAAAGTAAAATGAAAGCACACAGAACTCGTGATCGGCATCTTAAGTTGATAAATCGATTCTTTGATTTTCTACAAACACACTTTTAATGCTCTCGTATATATATAATTACATTACATACACTAATAAAACAATAAATAGAAGGCAAATCATGATTAAACAACCATTTAGAAGTTTCAACAAGGAAAAAAATCACACTCACACCACCTGACCTAGTTCTTCAGTAAGAAATTCGGGCTTACGAGATTGAGAAACGTCTCCTTCTCGGCTTTGTATGGTCAATGTCATTTCCGTCTTCGATATTAGAAGTATCCTTGGATCCATGTTTAAACGGATTCAACTTCCCGAGTTTCTTAGACATCGACGAGAAGAAAGTGGGCTTCTTTGGGTTCCCTACTCGAGAAGACGTCGAACCCACTTGATTCTTGCTTTGTATATCAGATATAAAAGCCTTCATTTGAAGTAACTCGCTTCTCAAGGCTTCATTCTCTTTAGCTAAGGTTACATCCGCTTGTACTTGAGACCTCATGCTTAGAGCATCGGGTGTACTCTCAATCTTGCCACTTCTTATTTGTAGTTGATCAAAATAAAGGGCATGCAAAACTATCTGCACGGGTAACCTTTTGTTTTGAGAGGCGTGTACCCGTGCTTCATAAGAGAGCTTTAAGGGATCCATCGCACTGCAAACTTTTTCACGCTCAATTTCATCCAAATTCGGATGAGCCTAGAAATTATAAGTTGGATTAGTACTAATTTAACGTAGGTAGTTGAATAAGAAGTTGCAAGGAAACTAACATTTAAAAGTATGTATAAATAAAGGTGTCCGACTCTTTCTAACAAGTTATTTTATACTGCTAAATATAACTAACTTATGTAATATTGTACTCATAATTCACTTAAATCATTATAATGCTGAACGATCTTGAACACTATGATGCGATTGATTAATATCTTTTAACTTAAATAAATTTTTTAAAATTTCATCTTTATTAATGTTTTGGTAGATGTACTTAATAAGAAATACTACCTTAAGGTATATATCAATGGCGCGATATAAATCATCATCAAATTTCCGTGCGTTTTTTGGCACCAAATTAGCAACGCCATTGAATTTCGAAATGCTCAATTCAGTAACCGTCGCGATTTCACCGAGATACGCATCAACCGTCTTTGCAACCCTAAGCATCGCCGTCGACGAAATCTCTCTGAAATCACCGCCGTTAAACACTGACACACTCTTCTCCTTCTCCACGAATCCGGATATTATCCTCCTCGCGCTCTCCAGATCAAACAATCGCTCTCCGTCAAAAGTGTAAGACAACACAAGCAGATCATCGACGGTGACATGCTCTAACATCGCCGATATCCGTTTCTCTAGATGCTTCTTGCAGACGTCGTCGCTCTCGAGGAAGATCGCCGCGCGGAGGAGGCAACAGAGGAAGTTGATCGGAAAAGACGCTCGTTGATTGTCGACGGGGAGTAGAGCGACGATTGCCTCTAGGAGCTGTCGTTGTTGGTTTCTGGTTGCGGTATCGCTGGAGATCGAAGTTTGTATGCCGTTACCGGAGTGATCTCGGACAAGGTCCGGTAACGATCTCTCGGTGTAGGTTACGATTGCGCTAGAAATTGTGAGTGCCTTAGCTCCTCGTGATTTCATCGAAGCGATTATCTTCTCAAAGAAGTTTATGTGAACAATTGATAGCTCTTCTGTCCACCAATTCGGCGGTGAACGACTCGGAAAATTTGCTTCGTTACAAGCCTGCAAATGTTAGATCGATTCAGTTACTCTGTACGTTTAAGTCTTCAATACTTGCTCTGAAACACGTTGTTTGTAAGTTAATTAATTACCTTAGCACTAGCCACCTCAACACATCGCTGAACGATGTTGATCTGTTCAGCAATGGGAAGGAGATCTTCACATGATTTTAACACGACGACGGCGCCGGAGAGGCTCGTTAATGCTACCTGATTAAGGAAATCGTCAGTCCGGCAGGCGAGGTTGCCGTCACAGTACTGATCCGTCATGTCGAGATACTCTGCAGCACAACGAAGAGCTGCTACGTTATGTACAGTGATTTCGAAATTGACACCGTAGCAAAACTTTGCTGCTTTCTCAAAGATCTCAGCTCCCCCAGGGATACTCGAGAGATCTAGTTTTGCCAAATCAGGTTCTTTCGATTCCACTATCAATCTTCTTATGTAGTTGCTCTTTGCTACTAACATGAACTGCCATAAAAATACTTTATTAAATAATTGACAAATTTCATTCTAAAATTTCCAAATTTCCACCATTATCGATTAACCATACCTTGTGAAGAGGGAACCTTGCTTCACCAACTTGTACAAGAATATCAGTTGGAATATCTTGAGAAAAAACCCTAATTAAGAGCATATTAGAGTAAACAACAATGAGTTCGAACCTTAGACAAATAAATAACACTGTTTTAAGTTAATTGTAATTGAAGTTGTGATGGTTAATTACCATTGCCCAGTTCTCTCCATTGCAAGAGAAACCCTATTGGTGTTCTTGGCATGTGCAGCCATGGCTTCAGAATTGATTTGAAAGGATAAGGTGATGATTTCGGTGTTACGGGTTATATAAGGGAGATAGTAATATAATAGTCATAGATGTCGCCTTTTTTAATTCCACTTTTAATCAGAGCTTTTATTTGGACGTTAGGAAGAAAATATTACATCGTGGACACTGTTTTAGCCGTATTCCACTATCCACCTTTATAAGTAAGTACCAAGTTAAGTAGTTAACTCTACATTTACTTATCAACCCATCTAATGAATTTACTGATTTACTTATTTTCATGGCGTGCAGAACTCCGTTCGGCCTTACAAAATTGAATAGATTTCGGTTAAAGATTTTTTAGAGAATGGTTCTAGGTTTACTGCAGCACTTTATTTTATAAATTAATGTGTTTATTTTAATGTCAAATTCAAAAATAAAAATAAAATTTAGAAGATGCAAAGATAAATAGAAGAACGAATATTGTATATAGCAGCGAAAAATTGAGAGAAAAAAAGGGAAGGAATCACTACTTGGCGCAGAAACAATCAAGCGGAGAAAACCACCCCTAAGGCCGACTATAGCGGTCGTCCTGAATGCCTTTCGGGTTGCTTGGGGTTGCTCGGGGTTGCTCGGGTTGTCTCGGCTTGACCGCTATGCCCCCTCTTCAGGTTAGGGGGTCGGTTTCCCAACCCAACCTCGCCTGAGCCCCATTTCTTTTTTTTGCTGTGTAAGAGAAAGGGAGAAAAAATAGTTGATTGTTTAGGTTAGGCTATACTTGGGTTTTGGTTAAAAGAGAAAAAATGAGGAAAATGTGATCTGGCACTAATGTGACATTTGAGTAAGAGAAGAAAAATATTGGTGCTACTTATGGTCTAAGTCCATGGGAAGTGCTCTCTCTCTTCTTTTGATACCACCTACGTGACTTTTGGTACCAAGGATGAACACCGCCCCTAAGCTTTGGTACTGTAACAAGTTTTCTCCGCATTTCAATGCCGGAATTAGAGAAGAGAGAGAAATAGAATATAGGAAAGAAGTGATCCCCTTATATCACATATATATCACATTACGTCAGTTTTTTTTCCACCACTCAGTTTTGTAGTGGTCAAGCTTTACCATACCAAATTTTGAGACCCACTTGATGCACATTGGGTTAAAGTTGCGTAATGGCATGAAAGTTTGTATCTCCTATTCCACATTAATCCCTCTCCCACTCCTATTACTCAATGCGGCAAAGGTTTCATATCATGAACCAAGGTCCACACCTACAAGAAAAGATACTCACATCGGATGCCTAATAAGAGATTAGGATTATGTACGTAAAACATGAATAAAATTAAATTACTATTCAATTCTTATTATAGTAACGAGGACTAATTGAAAATCTAGAATAATAATTTGATTTTAGTCTACCGATCCAAAAATCTGAAAATTTAAAGCGAATTGTTTAATTAAACAATTCATTTTTATCCATATAATAAATAATAAATATATAATAGTCTAGCATTTTTTTACCTCTTCGGAACTGATCTTTCAGCCCATGCTTGTAGAATCACACTTTGACCCATAAAGTTGTAGCTAGAAACAAGGATTATGAAACTTTATTTGATCTTTCTATTATTATGAAACTTTATTTATCTTCACAATGACCCAATCTATCATTTCATTATATCATACATTTGACACGTAAAACTCGTATTTTTCACTAACCTTTATTTCTTTCTACAAATTAGTTGAGTAATGGCCTATCTTGATAAAGTGAACTTAATATTTTTATAAAATTATTATTTTTAAACAAAACAAGAGGAATACGAAATACAATTATATTAGGAAAAGAATTATCCAACGGAAATGGTTGTGTAGTCAATTCTTTTATATAAAAATCATGACCTAGCGACCTCCATCTTGTAATCTTGAACAACTGAATATAGAATGCATTGCAATTTGAGATGGCACATGCTCAAATGACAAAGATTTGTTGCGTACTTGATTCAATGAAAAACACATTTAAAAGTAACTTCAATTTATATGTTAGTAAATTAGTAGTATCAAAATTCATAATAAGGCCTTTATTATGTTGAGTTCTTTGGTTCAAATCTCTTTATTCTCGTAAAATGGTCGAATTCTATCCATAAAAGATGATTGTGTAAAACAAATACATTTATTTGCCATACAAACAATTATAACACATACTTTTACAAATCCGTTATCATTTTTTCCACATATTTAAAAATATAATTGTCTAATTATACACTTTTTATCGTGTACGTTAAATTATTGTTGTGTGTAAATGATCTTTATTTTTATTTTTATTTTTTTCTTTTTACCATGGTGTTAAATACTAGAAAGTTCACGCACTTGGCATTTTACAACTCAAAAGCTGGCCGAGTTGGTACTCGTAGCATCAAATGTTGGTACAATAATAGACGGGTTGTTCGCATATGCATTTGCCAACTTGCCAATTACAGCAATTAGGAATTAGGAGGGAGACCTTTTGGTCGAACATAATGTCGAGTACCGATGACTATGCCAACTGCATGTGATGGCGGTCGGGGTTTCTCTCCACCACACAATCGTGTGGCTGAGCCACCTCCAACTTTGATTCAAATCTTGGCCTTGTTAAGGTACAAGTCACTAGGGACCCTCATGTCGCTTTTCCACACAAGATTATTCAAGTTTAATGACCCCTAGGGTATCCAATTATAGCAAATCATAGTCTCACACGTGGATCTAATCTCATTAAGATAATATTTATTAATGGAGATAGAAAATGATATTTTGTTTACGTACAATCATTACTGATCCACAAGAATTCGTTAATAAGTGCCAACCCCTCCAAGTCTCAAACTCATATGGATTTCTTTTGAATATTATTATAAATATACACTATATTGTAAGTTTTTTTCTTTTCCATTCTCTTATCACAATAACGTTATATCATCTTTTCATCTCTTCCTATTCCATTCTCTACAACTTAGTATAACTATGACATTCCCCTTTTCCTCCACTTATTTTTTTTAATTTTTATTATACATTTAACAATTTAACTAAATAAAAGTATTTATAAATTATTTAAAAATAAAAACAATAATAATTAATAAAAACAAAGATTTCATTAATTAAAACAAGTAATAATATTTCGGTTACATTAAAAAGTAGAATAATAATAATAATAACGCTAAATTGAACTCGTACATTTATCTAATTTTCTTATTTCTTGCCAAAACTGCTTTCAAAACATTTCCATAAGATGATCATGTGGGTTAATATGAAACATGAAGTCACTTTTGAAATATGTCTCTTGTTGTAGTTTCACAAAAAAAATTCAAATGCTAAATCGAACTCGACATTTATCTTTTTGTAGTTTCACTTAAACACGAATTCTCTTTTTCTCTACTTCAAGTTTGACTCAACAAATTATTTACGGGGTTCTTAATTAGATGACCCGGATATCGTAGAACTAGTTGATGACCTCGTCCTCTTATTCCTTCTAACAGGTCGTTTAGGCTCCTCTAGCTCAACCTCAACATTATTCTTCCCGTCATCGTTTAGGTCTAAATGACAACTGTATAGGAAGACCCAGTCATGTAAATTTTGGATCTGATGTCTTGCTACATTTTCTAAGCCGGGTAGAAGCAGGAGGCCTCATCAAGGGTATTGGGCACCATTTTGGATATTTTTTAATGATGTCACAATCTAGCCCATGGGTAAAAGTAACCCATTTGTTATCATCTCGGTATCGGATGCGCGGCATTTTATACCACTTGATTGCGAGTTTCCAATAAAGGGGTCGTCCGAAATGTCAATCCACGCCAATACCAACGCGACTTCTTTTTTGGTACTCCATGATATAGGTTTTTCTCTTGTGGCAATTTGTTACGTTCCTTTTTCCATTGTGGTATCGGTTGCTCTCTTGTGGCAATTTGTTACGTTCCTTTTTCCGCTGTGGTATCGATTGCAATTGTGGTGTTTCTGGTTATGTTTTGAGAATAATTTCTTCTTCTTGCAATTGTGGTATCTCCGGTTGGGTCAGGATTTAGAATTGGCCCGGCACAACTTGAGTGTTGAAAGAAGAGGGAGGAAACCAGTAATTCGTCGGAATCAAACCTTGTTGGAGCAACCCTGCATACGTAAATTGTTGCAGAAATTCTTGTTGGAAGCTGGGGGGGACTAGTCTACAGTGGCGGATCCACTTGATGCAAAGGGGGGGGGGGGAGTTGCCCCCCGTCCATTGGCCCTTGAATTAATGAATTTCTAATTTTTTTAGCAATGCCCCCATCTCAAAATACAGTTAGGCCCCTGCTTTCTACTACTTTTCACTATGCTTCACACAAAATGAAAAATGCAGATATAATTTAAATATACATTTGAGCCCCATCTTAATAAATATGTAGTCATTATATGAATTTCCAACACTGTCACTAGCTTGTTTCAACTTTCAATTGGTGGCTTAGTAGTTTTGTTAAATAGGTTGATTTTTTTAATATTTATTTGATTTTTAAAAAGTTCATGCTTCATAATTTCTTGCTATTTATCTTAGGATAGGAAGTCGGAATTTATTGTTTAATTAAGGCTACGTAGTTTACATTTAGTCATTTAGGTTTATTGATTTACGTTTAAATTTATTTATTTGATGAATATGGGAAAGTGTGTTTTATGTAAACGGGTAAATGGAGAGGTTTTTCCTGTTTAAATTACTCGTCAGGAGGGTGAGTCTTTAACTTAGATATACATGGCCTAACCGGGTAATGTAGTTATATATGTATTTAGCGTATTTTGAATTCATTAATTTCGAGTTTTTATATCAAAATGTTGTTAGGTTTTGACCCGATCATTTTGATCTGGATATGTTTTGACTCTTTAACTAAGTCATCTTGTTATCTTAAATGAACGATGCCCCCCGTTTCAAAATTTTCTGGATCCGCCACTGCTAGTCTACCTTCGGATTATCTGAAGATTGCAGGGTTGAACCTGAATAACTCACTTGTTTGCGTCCGAATTTAGCTGTGGTGAAATTTAGATCAATAAAGAATGTGTTTATATAGTGTTTGAAGATGTAAAAAATATTTTTTTCCTACGGTAAAAAACGGTCAAATTTTGAAAAAAGGGGGTGGCTGGGGGAAACGTTTGGGTTGGGACTTGGGATGGGGCGTATGAGAATCATTCATGATATTTATTTCTTCTTTTGTAGAGGGTGACAAAACACTTAAACAATGGATATCATCGGTGAAGAATCTCTAAACAATTCGTATTCTACGAAAAAATTTGTAGGTAAAATCACGGCAGAACTGTTTTCTATGAAGGTGTCCTACAGATCTAAAAATTTTCTAGGAAATTTTCCCGGAGGTAAGCTATAGGTAAATATGTTTTAAAGGAAAAAAAAAGTAAAGCTCTTTTTACCAACAAAATTATGGAAATCCGTTGAAAAATGTAGCAACGTTTGCAACGAATATACAACGGATTTAACGATAGTTTTTGCTATCACTTGCCAACAGATTCCGTTGAAGGTTTTGATTCATCTTTCATTGAATTTTTTAGAAAATTTGTAGGAAATGTTTTTCGTAATTTTTTATTTATCTATTGGAAACCAGTTGAAAACATGTTTTCTTAAGGCACCATTGAAACATGTAAGAAAGTTTTTAACATTGTTTTCATTTTTATAATTTTCACATATAATCCTGTAACTTTAGAATAGTACACAATATCTGAAAATATATAAAATAAAATATCGACTAAAATATACCAATGTATAAGATAATCAAGTTGTTCAATGGTATTAGCATACAAAGTATTTAACATATCAAAATTTCAAAAGTTTATATTGATCACACACATGTTATAATTCTTTCCATTTTGACAAGTATAGTTTTTACTTTCTTGACATCTACCATACTCATTTGCAGTTTTTTGCCTCTATTCTGCAATTTTATCCCGCTATATATATTTTTTGAACAACAAAGATTCATTTTATTCCACACAATCACATTAATACAAACTCAATGTTTTGTGTCTTCAAAACAGTGCACACATCGGTCACAACAGTTTGCTACAAACCACCTCATACACGTTGAAGTCTAGAAAGAATTGAACAAAACCTATTTAATTATAAAACTTGAGCAATGTGATCCGGATCAAAACATTGAGCATCTTTCTATCTACAAAACATTGAGGATCCTCACAATTGTCTGCGCATACAACCTAGCTTTATCGTCGCTCCTCTAATTGTTTTGCGCATCTTTCTATCTACAAATATGACAAATATAAAACATAGAGATATAAACTCAATATAATATATTAAAACCTAATATTACCCGTTATAAGTAAATATGTCATACGACCAAGTATGATCTGTTGTAAAAAAATAAATAAAAAAATGACTCATATCAATCCGCTATAACTTACTACAAATAAATATAACTTGTATTGACATATTATAACCCATTACATTTTGAAACAACAAAATGCCAACATGGATCATGGACAGGTAGTTGAATAATTCTAACAATTGCAAATGTCCATCTAAAGACGTTATGGTATAAATAGGGGTGGGTGTAAAAAAATTTCACTTATGATATAAAATAATAAACAAAATATAAAATGATTACAAATAATCAAATTTCAATAGAATCGGGTTGGATCGAAAAAAATTCAAGTAAAAACTCAAAATTTCACCTAAGAAACAATATTTTAGCATAAACGATTTTTTTTTACATCAATCAAAATTAAAACTTAACAAATTAACAATATTTCAGGTTTTAACAATAACAAATTAACAACTCGATTCGCATTTAAACACTTAAAAGTTTAATTAGTAACATGACTAAAAAAATATCAAACGAATTACACTCCACATGATCTATTGACTAATGACCTATGTGCTGATGATGGTAAAGAAATATTACTGGCCACGTTTACAAAATTACTTTCTATAATATGTGTGGTATAAAATTTGGCTCGGTTTCTGTTGGATGATAAATTCTCTATCGAGTAAAATATTAGAAAAATCATGTATCTAAACATTAATTAATACCGTAATTTCTTGATTAGGTCAAAAATATGATCCAACTTTTTTTAATGTGCACATGCATGTTTCTTCGGTTAGCAATTTTAGTATAATTCAAAGAGATTCAGCTAGACTTAATATTTAATAAACAAGTTATATGGTGCAGACTACACTTACTTAATAAATTTCTAGACCAAATTAGCTTGGTCAAGGGGTGGAGCCTATTATTAAATTTAAAGAGGTCCTGCAGAGCTGATTCAGCGTAAGTTGATACTGTCAAAATTAGTATTAACTGTGCTTATGCTGAACATGTCTCTTTTTTTTTTTTTTTTTTTGAGTTGTTACATGAAAGTTACAATTGTTTTACGGTCGTTGTTCAACTGTTTTATATAGGTATTATATATATAAGATAAATAAACATGAATTCAATACACTGATCGATTAGATTTTAATATCAGAAGCATCCCAAATATAAATTTGTGTAACTTATAAATAGGGCTGTAAACGAACACGAACGGGGCTTGTTCGTGTTCGTTCGTTTAACTTTAGCCGAACAAATAAACGAACACGAACGGATTTCTGTGTTCATGTTCGTTCATTTAACTTTAGCCGAACAAATAAACGAACACGAACGATAAACGAACGAGCTCTTGAGTTCGATTGTTTAAAAGATTGGTTAGTTCTTGTACATTTTTGTTCGTTCATTA
>JAUEJL010133186.1:0-11172 GCA_032274825.1 Drosophyllum lusitanicum | reverse complement strand
ATCACTTCCAGTCTCTCTGACACTTTCTCAACCACCTGGTTGATTATATACAGGATGTGCTTCTGTAGGGTTTTACCGAACTCTGTAGCTACTGTGTCCCTTACTGTGTTGTTCTCACGCTCTTGCAGTTCCTCTGTAATTGGAATCTCTAGTATGACTACATACAAGTCTAGTGGTTGGGATAGGAATTGCATCTGAATCATACTTGTCTCTAGCCTCCCGAGGTCAACTTGCCTCAGGCTATTGTGTCGGTCCTATACTAACTCTTTCTACATCCTCTGTTCTGAAATCAAGTATCTTCAGTATGAACAATACAATAACTACTTTTTCTGTTTATATCATAATTGTACTGAATCTGCATACTTTAATCACCATGCTATCATACACCACTTGCATAATCATACCCCTTAACACTATTCTGGTATACAGCGTAGCTGTACACCTGTCACTATTCTAGTGCATATCTATACACTACTACAGTACAATGTATATGCATCATAGCTATATCACATAACAAGAGATATCACACAATATAAAACATAGATACTTACATGCTGTTTATACAAGAGGAATAGTGAACTCACCTTGTATCTGATTACTGTGCTTAAACAAGTAAAGTATTCTGTCGAGTATCCCGGCACCTTCCTATACCAGTGAATTTAACTAGGCGTTATAGACTATACAAACTACTCTGAAAACTGTACAGCGCATGGGCACACCCGTGCTTGCACACAGGCACGCCCGTGCCTAAACAGATACGACAGTGCTTAACTCAGACATGGGTGTACCTTATCCTTAAGGCACGCTCATGCATTGTCTAGATATGCCCGAGCCTTAACCCCAACGCACGGGGGTACCTCAAGAACTAGGATTTGCCACGGGGCGATAGGCATGCCCGTACCCTCCATGGGCACGCCCGTGCCTCCCCTGGTTTGAACCAGTAAGTTGGCCAGAACACTGTTCTCGGCCAAAACTCAACCAAATTCATTTCTAATCTATAAAACACTTCAAAGGGGTGTAGGAATACACCCCTAACAACTATTAACATCAACAAACACAAAAACTAGAATCAAGATCATTGATTTCTCCTTTAAATCTTGTTTGACCCATTAGAACACCTACTCAATCAAACAACCATACCTTAACCTATAAATGATTGGTTTACTACTGTTTTGAAGATCAAATCTGCTGGTTCTTGCTTAGAATCCAAAAGAAGAAAGATGGCAGCCTTCCCCTCTCGCTCTACGTATGAATGTATGTATGTACTATGTGTTTGTTTGACTAAGAACTAGTCATATATATCTGCAAGTATCAACTTATGACAAAACAGCCCCTAGACTTCTTTCACTTTCGTATTGACAGTTTAAACCCCTCTAGTTTTATAAACACCTTAATCTTTTATATCACTTAGTCATAAAAACTTTGAACTTTGGGGCTTTACAGGGATTTTAGGTTGCCTCTAGGAGTTGCAGCATATGTTTTACAAGATCTTGATACAGAAAAACACATATTTCTGGGCTGCTCTTCCTCGGTTAATCTGCTGTTTGATCTTTTCGATTGGATGGATCTTGTCACCCCGATTGTTTAACTCTATTAATTCTCTTTGGAGGTTGGATCTAGGGATGTTCAAAATAATCTGAATCCAAGCATCCATTCCGAATATCGTAAAATTTGATTCGGAATTATCCGAAAATTCGGATATCCAAAATTTTCGGATTCGAATAGGTGATTTTTCAAAGTTTCGGATATTTTGTATATCCGATATCCGAAAAATAATTTTTATTTTTTAATTGCTTATTAATTTGATTTTCTTAAATATATAGTTTTATATACATGTATTTTTCATGTTGAAGCATATTTAAGCTAATTTTTGATGATTAAAGTTTAAAATATGGTTATTTAGTAATTATAAGTTAAAAAATTTATATAAAAAATACATGTTTTTTTAAATTTTCAGATATCCGATATCCGAAATTTCGGTTACTGAAAACCAACTATCTGAATTTTTAGATATCGAAAATTTTGATATTCAAAATTTCGGATATCTGGTTTCGAACACCCATAGTTGGAGCTATCTATGGGCTTAAAGGAAAAAAGTTAGATGCCTTCATATTAATTCTATCTGGGGAGTGTGGAAGTATATGAATTCTAAAATTCAATCATCCGATGTAAAGAGGTTCCTTTCAATTTATTCAGTTTTATTTAAAGTTATACCTACTTTTGATTGAATTCTCACGGAAACTTAGAAAAGGAAATTCATTGAGTCAATTGATATTACAATATCAACGGGCTTCTGTTCCAATGGTACATGGAGTTTTACCCCATAGTGTAGGTCTTGGGTTCAAGTCTCACTATGGAGATTTCTGAAAATAGTTGGAGGAGGGTTTATTACCTCATGGCGCGTGACTTGAGGTTCGCATACTGCCCGTTTGGATGTCACTGCGGATCCAGCTCACTAACATAAACTTCGCTGTTAAAATTTTTTTTGATATTACAATCACTTGGGGATAATTTATTTGTAATTCTTGTCTTCTGTTTGTTTGTAATTTCTAGCGTCTTACTATTTTAATAAAATCGTTACCGTTGAAAAAACTCTAGCAAAATACTAAGTGGAAAACAAAAACAAAAACAAAAATAGGGGTATTCAATTGGTCGGTTATCGGTTTTATGGATTGATGTGCATTTTACGTACCAGTTTTAAATTTATAAAATCCGAATTATTTAAGTACCAATACGACATGAATAGGCAAGAGGACCTAATCTGTTTATAGTATAGTTTAAATAAGTACGGGTGTCAAACAATTGGGAATGAGTATGATTCTTATAATAAGTCTACTATTTAAATTAATTAAACTACTAAAAAGCAAATAAAGCAATTAAAAAGTGGATTTTTGGATTTTTCACTTTTATCGACTAATATCAAATTTTAATCACTAACAACTTAAGAAAACACTAAAAGCAACTCAAAGAAATTGGAAAGCATGCAACTTGATATGATTAAACTATTAGAATAAAGACTTCTCTCCCTAGATTCGATTTCACCTTTTTCAAGCCGATTAATTTCAAACAAATACGTGCAATGGATATTTTAATATCATATACCGATTTTTAATGTGATAGATTATGATCAGATTATCTAACTCTATAATCATATAATTTATCAACCCCATGGTCAAGAGATTAATTAAAAAGCATAACTAGTCTATTTGGTTCGAATCAAGAAAGACCTAACCTTTATTGATTGTAATTATCATTCAATCATTCAATTAACACATAAAGATCATTATACGTCATTGCACACACATTAAAATTTCTATCTTTGATAGTTTAACTCTAGGATTGGTCAATCACTAGTCACAATCATCTATTAGTCCTACATAATCAAGATTCAAGTTACATAAATAGACTGGTCCTCTAATTTATGAAAACTCAGATTGTAAACATCAATAAACAAAATCTAAAACACAGGTGGATCTTTGATTAAGCTTTACAAGACAAATATGTGATATAAAACATCTTAATTCATTGAAATTAAACAACTTTACAAGGTTTCATCTCTTTTAGTGAGGAAAACAAAAGGACCAGCCTAGTATCAGCATACTAAACATTCCCAATTCGTTTAAAAACATAAATATAAGATTAGAAAACAAAACCGGCATGAAAGCAATGATGAAAACACTTCATCTTCACTCCAATAGCCTTGATCTTCAATCCCAAGCTTTAAATCTTCCTTGAGCTGCCTCCGGGTGTTCTTAGAAATATATTGTGGGTAAAATTCAAGTAGAAGTCCTCAAACCCGATCTGGAAGTTTGTTTAAATAGATAAGGATAAACATGCTAGACGTGTCGTGTTGGGTGAACTGACGCATCGCGTCACGTAGAGTCATCGCGCTATCCCAACTCTTTTGAACTTTGAAATCCGGTGCCTTATCAGCTTTGACGTGTCGCGATCTTAAACTTGGATACGTCACATCACGTAACTTTTCATCGAAACTTGAATTTTTCTTGGTTTTTTCTCGTTTAAGCTTCAAACAACTTCGCCTTTCATTATTTTAGCTTGGAAATAATAAACAAAGGTAAAAAGTACCTTTTTTTTCAATTTCGCATAATAAAAGGCTAAAACTAACCGGATATCCCGTAAAAATATATATAGTAAATGCGATATCATGGATTTATTTAGTTTGGCTTAATTGGATTTTAGAAAAAAATTAACCGGTCATAATACAAACCAAAACTATACTAAATCAAACCAATCCAACCAAATAAATATCGGGTTAATTGGTTCGGGCCTATAAAACCAAATAAGCAATTTGCCAAAAAAATATGGAAAACTTACCTTTAGTCACACATAACACTTGATCACAAGATCACTAACTTCATTAATTCATAATACTATATTAGATATAAAATAATCAATCTGTAAACCATTAGTCGCCACAAGATCATCAAATTCAATAATTCACTATATATTTTAGTAACACAAAACTTCGATTAATCCATAAATGCTTTTAAGGAACCACTTTCAATAATCCTTAAAGAAACTTAAAATAAATGAATTATTTCAAGTTTAACAAAGAAAATAACACATAAAGTGATAAATAGGAAACCGACATTTAAAGAAACAATATATGATATATCATAAAAATTGAAATGCTTTCTATTTAATTTTTTGCGTATTTGGTCCCCGAATAGAAAAAATTAAAAACCAAATTCAAACCATAAACTGATTAAATATTTGGATGTATCCACAAACCCATTCAAATATAATTAAACAATAACTAATTTACCCAAACTATAATAAATCAGATAAATTTTCGAATAAAACAAATTAACGATGACCTATAAACAAAAATAAAAAAAAACTCCAACCTAAAATTACAACAACAATTAATTAATCTATACAAATCTTCTCCCAAGTTTTGCTTTATCTAATTATCTTTCTCTAAACGGAATATAATTTAGCCACGACTCATAGATGCATATAGCAAGGGTATATTCCATATTCCCGATTTTGACTTTTATCTTATTTGGACTTGCACGTGTACGCCACTTCACCCCATGGTGCCAAATAGCCAATTAGTAACATGCTAACCCACAAAATTAAAAATAAAATAAAATAATAATAATCAAATTTTTCTAAAAACTTTATTTATAAAAACCAACTACTAATCCTGTATGTTGTTTATATTTTTCTTAACTAAAAATAAGGATTTAAGATTCGGGTCTCGTTTATTTCGCAAGAATCCCATGAAATTCTAAGAAATGGAATAACATTTTATTCCTATATCTCGTTTGTAGTTATTTGACATAATTATTTTAATTTTTTCGACAAATTTATAAATCAAACAAAAATATAGGATTGGAATGAAATTGAATTCAATTCCTTTTTTTACAAAAAAAATGTGATACGAAATCTTATTTCTTAGGAATTCAATTTCTTAAATAATTCAAATCCATTCTTTTAAATTCTACGAAACAAATAATAACTTAATTTTAACCTCTAAATAGTTTTATCAAATAAACCTATATTACATCTTATAATAATTAATAATTCAAAAAATAAATTTACATATTTATTCGTAGCTATATAATCGTTGACCATTTTCATAACCAATTGTTTGACATGATTACTAAATAGGTAAAATAAATATATTAGTTGAGTAGGTTTTAGACATAACATTTCTCTAAAAAAACAGAAATATTAATAAAATCAGTCATACTTTTTAATTTAAAAATAATTAACTTGTTATTTAAAAAATTATGTTAATAAACTTTTATTCAAGTTTTTAAATGTTAAGATTGGCCCTTTATATTTTCCTATAAAAATATTTTTAGGAAAATTATGTAAAAATAAATAAATTTTATTTTAGTTACCATTATATAAAAACAAATTTATATTTAAAAAAAAATTAATATAATCAACATTCGTAATGCTTCCATTATACGCAAACAACTTTTTTCTATATTTAGATTTTAGTTTCCATTATATACAATTAACTTTATCATAATTATCATTGTATATAACTTGCATACAATAAAAGTATTATGAAATTGACTTTTTTAGAAAAATAAAATTTATTATATAAAACAATAATTTAGACAAAATTAGTTATTTTCTTAAATAATTTGGTCCTTTTATGCCTCTTGATCTTTAATTATTAATTAATTAAACATAAAGTGACGAACGAGTTTATCCAAACACGCACACCAAGGTCAGTAATCGCATCCACGATCCAACTCCAGCAATAAAAATTATAAAGAACAGGAAACAAGAGATTTCCCTGAATTCCTGCTATTTGAATTTGGGATTTGTTAGTTCAAATAAAGATCCATTAGTATGAATCGGGTCGGCGTCGGATGCGTTTTTTTATTACTGGGTTTGATTCTAGGAGCTCTAAGCTCCTGCAATGGAGGAATCAGTAGTAGCTATACAAGAAGCAACGACATTAGTGCTGATATGCCATTAAACAGCGATGTTTTTGCAGTTCCTCCTGGTTATAATACTCCTCAACAGGTCTCTAATGTTCTCTATCTATGCATTTGTGTGTATCTATATCTATATATGTACACAAAGGATTGGGTGATCGCTGATAATTTTTAAACTAAATCTTTGTAATCAGTTCCTTTTTGGCAACTAAATTATAGATTTGAATTGGGGGTTTGATGAATATCTTGTTGGGAATGTAATGATTTGTAAGTTGCTTAGCTGATTATCACAAATCTGAGATCAATGTCAACTTCGAGTTGAAGTTCCACAGAACTTTCAAATTCAAATTAGATTCGAACATTTAAGTTATGCAACTCCGAGTATGCGATTGGTGATTTAATCCATACCAATTTGGTTAAATTCAATTTAGTATATAAAACCAATTTTCTATAATGGGTAGGTCAAAATCTTATTTGGTCAATCTTCCCCTGGATTGGGTTAAGATTTAACAAATGTAATTGACCATGTTCTTTAGAACAGATTCAAGCAAGATAGTAATAATTGGCTCTAATTAAGGTTGATTTAACTGTCCCTTTATTAAGAATGCTACCAAAATTCAAAAATATGATTTGTGGGAAATTTTGATTCTATTGTTGATTGTAATTAAGGTTCATATAACACAAGGGGATCATGAAGGAAAGGGAGTGATTGTTTCTTGGGTTACACAAGATGAACCTGGTTCAAGTGAAGTAAGATACTGGGCTGAAAATACCGAACTCAAGGAAGTCGCGGTGGGAACCGTTGTCACGTACAAGTACTACAATTACAGCTCACCTTACATCCATCACTGCACCATCAACAATCTTGAAGTAAGAAAAACCAATGCTTTTTAACTGTGTTTTCAAGATTTACAATTGAGGTGGAAGGGGGGAAGGTTGGTAATGGGTCCAAACGGGTCACTTTAGTATGGATAGAAGTGAACCTTTCGGACCGGTTATCCGCAAACACTATTTTCCTCTCTTTTATTGAATGTTTATTAACAAATAATGTGAAAGAAAAAGTAAATATTATGATTATGCAAACAATATTGTTACAATTTAATGTATTTTTGAATAATAACAGTTTAGGAGATTGTATGCATTAGAAAAATAAATTTTCAAACCCATCTGACCCGCTCCTCATTTAGCAATTTTTTGGACCTGTTGCAGATAAACCATAATCCAAATCGACCCTTCATAAGTAATTGGGTTCAAATTATGACCTGTAATGTACAATGATTAACAAAGTGTTCCTAATTAAGTTTTGTCATGCAAAATTTGCAGTATAACACTAAATACTTCTATGAGGTTGGGACAGGAAACGCCACACGAAAGTTTTGGTTTACAACACCTCCTGAAGTTGGCCCGGATGTTCCTTACACTTTTGGTCTTATTGGTATTGAATCCAATGCTTATTTACTTAAACATGTGATGAAAATAGTTGTTTGCTTGACTTGCTTTACTTAATATCTTCCAACAACAGGGGATCTTGGTCAAACATACGACTCCAATCGAACTTTGACTCATTATGAGTCAAACCCAGCAAAAGGGCAGGCTGTATTGTTTGTTGGTGACCTCTCATATGCAGATGCGTATCCGTTGCATGATAATAATAGATGGGATTCATGGGGAAGATTTGTAGAAAGAAGTGTGGCTTACCAACCATGGATTTGGAGTGCAGGGAATCATGAAATTGACTTTCTCCCTGAATATGTTAGTAATTTGATTTATTTGATGTACATTTGATAATTTTTTGAGTTTTTTCTGATCTCAGTTTTGATTTTGTAGGGTGAAGGTGAACCATTTAAGCCTTATACACATCGGTATTTTGTGCCATATGAAGCATCCGGGAGCACATCTCCTCTTTGGTACTCGATCAAGAGAGCTTCGGCTTACATAATTGTCATGTCATCCTACTCGGCTTATGGTAAAGACTATATCGTTATATTCATTACTCCCACTTTTCCAAAAGTTTGAATGGATTGTTTTCTAAATTGGAATTTATGATAGTTATTTTAAAGAAAATCTTGATTTTGTGGAACAAATTAATGTTTTATATACGGCGATGAACGTAGTATAAGCTGTAGTGTTGACAAATGAACAGGTCAGGCGATTTCGGTAATGGGTTGAAATGGGGGTTTAGTAATACATGGGTAATTGTATGGATTGAAACAATTTGGGTTGGGTTGGGTCGGGTTGACCCAAAGAACTCCTATTTGTTTGTTAAATATGATCAGTAAAACTATATTATCACAGTTACAAGTAATTTGTTTTTCATAAAAGCAACTTGAGACTTGAGAGGTTGAATGCACTAAAAATACACTTTGAGCGACTTTTGACCCATTTGAACATTTTCAAACGTAAATTATTTCTAGACACTGACTCACTTATCCCGTTGACCTGTTATTGGTAAAACACAACCGACCCAAATCGACCCTTCATTAGTAAACGTGTTGAAATTTCCACATCTAACAATCTGTTGTTAGATTTGGCAAGACATTTACCAAAACATCATCGAGGAATTACTACTAAGTTATTTTTTTTCCTTTTCTTTAAAGGAATGTACACACCACAGTATAAATGGCTCATGAATGAGCTACCCAAAGTAAACCGAAGCGAGACACCATGGCTCATTGTTGTTATGCATTGCCCGTTATATAGTAGCTATGTGCATCATTATATGGAAGGGGAAACGATGAGAGTAATGTATGAACAATATTTTGTTCAGTACAAAGTTGATGTTGTCTTTTCTGGACACGTTCATGCCTACGAACGAACTGTAAGTATACTTTTACTCAATTTCAAGTACTTTTGAAAGTAACATTTGAAGAACAATTGTCATAAGTTTATAACCAAATATTGATTTTGGAAGTATGTTTTTTAGAGATTTAGTTCAAGTATGTTTGTTTTAGTTGAAGTTTTCTCTAGATCCAGATAAACACACCTATTAGTGTTTTACCCTTTTGAATATTACAGGAACGCATATCGAATATTGCTTACAATATAGAAAACGGATTGTGTACTCCTCGAAATGACGGAGATGCCCCTGTTTACATAACCATTGGTGATGGAGGAAACCAAGAAGGATTGCTATATGAGTATGTCTTTGCTCGAAGAAACTGTATTTAATCTCAACTGTTGTTTTTTTTTTTAATTATTTCATGTGTTTTCTGGTGCAGAATGGTGGATCCTCAGCCAAGTTATTCGGCGTTTAGGGAACCAAGCTATGGGCATGCTACATTTGAGATTAAAAACAGGACTCATGCTTATTATGCGTGGCATCGTAATCAAGATGGATATGCTGTTGAAGCTGATTCTTTATGGTTCTACAATTTGTACTGGAATTCATCAACTGCATCTTTCTGAGTATAAGTTCATGCTCGAATTTTCATAAGTTATTTAATTATCTTTTTCTAAAATTCGCTTTTCCGAGTTAATGCTTTATGTTTTGGACTTTGTTACAGGAGATCTTGATAACTTTTAGTCTTTGGTGATCGTTGGATCATAGAAGACGGATGTGTATGGACCATACGCATAATGTAGAGGTGTACAATTTGGTGGTGATGATATCTATTAATTTATCCTATAAATGGTTCATTTAGGTTGCTAGCATCTGAACATGTTTATGTAATATTGAATAAATAGAATCAGATAATCAGCTGTAAGTCTGTAATAAAAAGGTCTCATAGAACATATTTTACGTTTGAAGTTATAATAATTGTTCAATTTAGTGTTTAGCAAGTATTTAATTATTTTAAAATTTAAAGAGTTTAGCTATGTTTTGATGTACATTGTCTAATTGGTCATTTCTTATATTATCCTATGCCATATAAGATTC
This sequence comes from Drosophyllum lusitanicum, assembly GCA_032274825.1. NCBI lineage: Eukaryota > Viridiplantae > Streptophyta > Magnoliopsida > Caryophyllales > Drosophyllaceae > Drosophyllum > Drosophyllum lusitanicum. The sequence continues at coordinate 870 of JAUEJL010133186.1, read as the reverse complement.
TTTTTTACCTAATGAGGATTTAACCCAAGTCGTTTTTAAGACGTTACAGGTCACCTATCACTAAACCATCTTGAGGAAACAAGCCTGTTAGACCATGAGCATCCAACCAGCCGGTGAGTGTGTTGGTTGGAGTTGGTCGACTAGAACAGCATTGCCCCCTCCCCCTTCGCTCGGCTTGTCCATTTGGGCTGGTATCTACTCACGCTCTCTTCCTCTCTCTCTCTCTCTCTCTCTCTCTCTCTCTCTCTCTTTTCTCTTTATCTCTCTCCTCTCTCTTCATTTAATTTATTTTTTAAATAGAGAATGGTTGAGGGAGATGGATGTGTGGGTTAGTGAGATGGAAGGAGGAGGATGGTAAACTAATAGGAAATATTATATCTTTCTGAAAGTCCTCTTGCTTATTCCTACTAACAAATTATCCCTATAAATTATTACTTTTATATTTTCATAATGTTTATCCTCTTAATTATTGTTTTTATATTTTCAAAATAAATTATTTCTTTTTAATTTTAAAAAACAGGACCTCACATAGTCACATTGTATGGGGATTAACATGTGGTGTGATAAGGATGATTTAGAGTAATTCAAGAAGATGTTGGGCCAAATTTGTTTTGATGGTGGGCCTGCTGGCTTCCAACTTTCCATTAATCTTTTTAAAGATATTGGGCCAAATTTGTCTGGGTAATGGGCTAAGGGCTGGATTCTTTAATACTCGTCATTTAAGTGAACCCAGTTGAAACTTATGGTTTTGTTGTTTGGTGGCTAAAATCTTGCTGAGGTGGCATGCAGTGTTGGAGGAAAGGGTTTATAGAAGGTAAGAATAACAATATATAACTTGAATAATTTCGTAGATCGTGTTCAATACACTTT